>JAMYWO010000604.1:0-14610 GCA_024220525.1 Cochliopodium minus | reverse complement strand
AAAACAGCAGATAAGCCAAATAAATCACCATCATCAAAGAAAATAAAAGTAGTGTAAGTTTGATAAAAAAAAAAAAATTTATTTTATTTCATCTTTGTATTATTTTCTTTTGAAAAATTATAATTAATTATTTTTTTTTGAATTAGTGACAATAAATTGAAAAGAACTCCTTCTACAACTCTCAAATCCGGCCCAAAACTCAAAAAAGCAAACGAGAACCAAGATCCAATCGAGATCATCTTCTCCTTCGACACCACCGGAAGCATGAGCGCATATTTGGAAGAAGTCCAAAAGAAACTTGCAGAGATGGTCAATGAATTGATGGACAACATTAGTGGTCTCAAAATCGGTTTGATAGCTCACGGAGATTATTGTGATGAAATGTACGGATACGTTTTAATCAAACACGATTTTTCAGATGATGTACATGCATTAAGGTAAGAAAAAAAAATAAACTGGTATTAATTTTTCGATTACATTTTATTTTTTTAAAAAAATTTAGTAAATGGATTAACGAGGTGAAAGAAACTGCAGGAGGAGATATCCCGGAGTGTTATGAGTACGCTCTTCAAGAAGCAAAGAACTTCAACTGGTCCGAGAAGTCCACCAGAGTTCTTGTCGTAATCGGCGATGCATATCCTCACTCTCCTGAAGAATCCGAAATGAAAATCGATTGGAGAGAAGAATTAAAGGTAAAAAAAAAAAATTTTGAAGCATTTTTTGAATAATTTTTTTTGAAATAATTTTTTTTTTGAAATAATTTTTTTTTGAAATAATTTTTTTTTGAAATAATTTTTTTTTGAAACAATTTTTTTATTTCCAAATTTTTATTTTTTTTTTTTTTTTCGTTTTAGCAACTCGTTGAGAAAGATGTGAGAGTTTATGGTGTTCAAGTTGCAGACGACCAAAATGCAACCAAGTTCTTCGAGGAAATCAGCGAGGAGAGTTATGGTACTCATTTGCGTCTTCAACAATTTTCTCAACTCAAAGAACTTATGCTTGGTTTGTGTTACAGAGGTAAAATAAATAAAAAAATAAAAAATAATTAAACTTTTTTAAATTTAACAAATATTTCTTTTAAAAAAAATAAAAAAAAAAAAAAATTCTTTAGAGGCTGCAGAAATTCATTACAAGAAAAACGAAGAAGTTATCAATAACTTGGAGAAAGGAGAAAGTGCAAAATTATTGTAAAAAAAAATAATTTTTTTTTTTTTGTTTGATTTTTTTTTTTATTTTTTTTAAAAAGGTTACCTGAAACAGAAGACAAAGATGACAAGGATTATGGTTTGTCAGAGGAGAATATTTTGAAAATTCATCAAGCCATTCACGAAAAAGATTCCAAACAAGTCGAAGTGGAAGGAAAATCTCACGATATCGCAGTCGGAAAAGGTAATTTATTATTTTTTTATTTTATTATTTTTTAAAATTTTTTTTAGCTGGTTGTAGATTTGTTAAAGTTAATGGTTTGACTTTCATTGAACAAAACAAAGAAAAAGAGTAATTTCCTTTTTTAAATTTTTTTTATAAAAAAACTAAATTTTTATTTTTTATTTTAAAAGCAACAAATATGCTAGAATGGCTATTGAAGGAAGTAATAAAAATAATTTTTTTTTTTTTTCATTTTTTACTCATAACTTTTTCTTTTTGAAGAACTCATTACTTGGATCATTAGAAAGGGTCGCTGGGGATTGATTGTTGACAACAAAATCGAAAACAACTAATTTAAAAACTTTTACAACTGCTTTGAAAAATAAAATTGTTTTTTTTAATAAAATTTATTTTTCATTTAAAAAAAAAAGTTTTTGAACTAAAAATTTTTTTTTTGATAAAAAAGAAAACATCAAATTGAAAAAAGTATTAATTTATTTGTCTCTTTCATCATATTTCTTCAAAGAATTAGATACACCTCCAATACAACCATTTTCACATTGACACTTTCCACCCAAAAAAGTAGGTATATCCTCTTCTTTAATGTTCTTCAAAGAAAAAGGACATTTGGAAATGGATTGTTTGGTGGTATTTCCCTTACACAAAGAAATCTTAGAAAGAGATTTTTTGCTCATAAAAATACTAACAAAGCTCATTAATAATTTGAAGACTGTAGGAGGATTCATCATTACGTTTCTTTCTAATAATTGAGGAAATAAATTGTCCGCTATTTTTGAGGAATCACCAAGACACTTGAAGAATCTTCTGTCATTACTTAACATTGATACGCCATTCACATCATTGATAGTGAAAATTTTTGTTAACACTCTGTTTTTCCTTGTAAGTTCATCACACATTCTCTGTTGAAAATAAAATGATTAATGAAATAATTTTTTTAAAAAAATTTGGTAAAGGTTCATTACAAAGCAAACTTCTTTTTGGAAAACAAGAAAATTAACCTTTAATGAAAAAAATTTTTAAAAATAAAAAAAAAATAAAAAATCAATTTAAATGAAATTACCAATTCTTCCTCTGGCACTGTATCCATCAATATCTATTAAAAGAATGAAATTTTGATTAAAAATAATAATTACATTTCAATTTCATTTTATTTTTCAGTGAATATTCAAATTTAAATTAATTAAAAATTTATTTACCTTTGGATTTGATAAATTTGCTCGGATGATCACAATTGGTCCACCATCTGTAGATTTGCATTTATGTATCGATACACAACTATATTTCATGATAATATCGTAGCTGGGTCCATATTTCTCTCCTTTCTCTGCTTCTTTGAGCCAACTATCATTTTTCATACGGTAATCAACAGCATTTCTAATCGCTTTTTCGGCATCATCTGTCTTTGGATTAGATAAACAGTATCTCAAAAGGTAGATCTCATCATGTTCCTTTTCATTNAAAAAATAAAAAATAAAAAATAAAAAATAAAAAATAAAAAATAAAAAATAAAAAATAAAAAATAAATTTAAAATTAATGAATTAAAAAATATTAAAAAACCCCATATTTTCTCGTTTCTGTGAAGCGCTACAACGTCTACTATCACTCTCGTTCCTATTGGACAGCTTGATTGATAGGCTTTTGGATTAAATTGTTTGGGAGGATTTTTTACGTACATCTTTTCGTTTTCTAAAAAAAAATAAAAAAAAAATAAAAAAAATAATAATTAAAAAAATAATTAAACCCAGAAATACATGCTTTGTATTTTTGCGTGCCATTTGTAAAACAGGAGGGTGAATTCTTAATGATTCTTTAATTAAAGCTCTTATTTCTTCTTTTGACAAATTCTGAATAAGAAATAGAAAAAAAAAAATCAAAAAAATAAGTAAAAAAAAATAAAAAAAATAGGAAATAATAAATAAAAATAAAATAAAATAAAATTAAAAATTTATAAAACAAAAATTCTTTTACAAAGTCATTATTTTTATTGAGATTGCTTATATGAAACAAAGAAATGGAAACAGTGTGTACTGTCGTTTCGAAAGAAGCCACCATAAGATTAAAGAGGTTGTGAATGAGTTCCTCAAAAGAAAGTTTTTCTTCGTCGGAGATTATTTTCTCTCCAAAATTTATTTCCGAAAGTTCATTGTTGTCTTTTTCGGGAAGTGTGTACTTCAACATATGATCTAAAATACAAACATTCACATCTTCTTCCTTTTAAATTTTTTTAAAAAATTTCGTTTATTTATTTTTTTATTTTTTAATTTTTTAATTTAATTAATTTTTATTTATTTTATTTTTATTTTATTTTATTTTTATTTATTTATTTTTATTTTATATTTTTTGTTTTTTATTTTTATTTAATATTTTCAATATATATTTTTTATTTGTTTTTTTATTTTTTTATTTTTTTAATTTAATTATTTTTTCATTTTTTATTTTATTTTTTATTTTATTTTGTTTTTATTTATTTGTTTTTATTTTATATTTTTTGTTTTTTATTTTTTATTTTTTATTTTCAATTTATATTTTTTATTTTTATTTTTATGATTTATTTCTTTTTTTTTATTATTTTTTTTATTTTTTATTTTTTATTATTTTTATTAATTTGTTTTTTATTTTTTTACTTTTATTAAAAGCTCAATTCTTTTGTGAATCAATTCAACCAACTCTGATCTACATCTCCCCACCTTTTTCTTGAATTTTACACTTCTATTGATCATTTGTTCAGTGCTGAACCCACTTGTATTTACACGCATCAAATCCTATTATTTAATAAATAACTTTTTTATTTTTATTTTTTTTATATTTAATATTAATTTTTTTTTTAATTTATTTATTTATTATTTTATTATTTTTTTTATTATTTTTATTTTTTATTTCATTTTTTATTTGTTTCATATTTTATCTTATTTAAATTTTTTTTTCACCCACAAATCCAAGAAAGAAGATTTGAACTCCTTCATCAACTGCTTATCCAGACATTCCCCAAATACAACCAAACACATCAAACTCAACACCTTGCTCTGTACGATAGGTATAACATTAACAACCACTCTCTTAGAATCAGCTGATTAAAAATAAAAAATAAAAAATAAAAATAATAAAAAAAATTTTTTATTATTGAATTAATTTAATTTAATTTTGATTTAATTTTGATTATTTTTTTAAAGTTTTAGTTTTAATTTTAATTTTATTTTTTATTTTTACTTTAATTTTTTTTGAAATTACTTTTTTTTCCGATTCTAATCTTCAGCTTTTCGATGAGTCTTTTTGACACGACGGTGCTGTAGTGATCTGTCTCCTTTAGATTCCTCATTGCGATTCCCAAAACGTTTCTGTGTCTCGCAATATCTCCTCCAGCTATTTTTCAGTTTTAAAAAAAAGTTAAAATCAATTTAAAAAATTTTAATTTATTTATTTTAATTTTTTCTTTTTTCTTTTATTAATTTAAATTTTTTAATTTTTTATTTTTTTTTTTATTAATTTAAAAATTTTTTTACTTCTTGATGTGCATGCTAGGCCTGTCAAATCGTATAGAGGAGAATTTTCTCCCTTTTGTTCCTTGACCCACAGTTCAGTGTCGTCCAAAACTTTTTTCACTAAATCTATGTGTGTCGCCATAACGAAGAATCCTAATGATGAAATTTGTCTTTTTTGTTTGAACAGGTATCCATAAGACCAAGGATATGCTTTTTACATTAAAAAAATATTTGAAATTTCAATTTTATTTAAAAAAAAAAAAAAAAAAAAATAATATTTTGGTCTCTCATTGATACTGGATGATGATATTGATTATATGGTTGATTGAAAATCGATTTCATTGTATTATTGCATTTATGATTTATCTTTATATCTTTACCTATATAAAAATAGGGATATTTCTTTGCCAATTTCGATCTTTCTGTGAAGATGAGTTTATTCCTTGTTGCATAGAACAGCTTTATTATTGAGGAATCTGTGGATATTGCCAATGAATTGATTGGGATGGGTATTTTCCAAAAACTTGTGTTCAATTTCTTGCATAAATGATAAATGTGGTAGATTCTATAGCATTCTGAATGAATCAAATAAAGCAATGCTATTATTAATTTGAATGAAATAAAATACATCACATATACTGACACCATATTTTTTTTTTTTTATTGATAATAACTGTTTATTTTGATATGAGAAATGAATAGAGTTTATAATTGTATGATTGATCAAAATGCAATATTTTCTTCTTTCAAATTGAAGACCATTTTAATTTTTTTGAATATTTCAAAATTAAAGCTTACTTGTTGTCAAATTATTTAAAACATGAATTGAATCAAAGATTAGCAAAACAAATTTGAGATTGATTTCCTATGTTTAATATTTTTGCTTTTTTTGATAGATATTTATTTAGAAAGGGAATAAAATATAAAAATAAAAAATAGAATCTTGATGGAAAACGATCAACAAATAGAAATAAATCCCAATGGTAAAATATCTCATTTGAAAAAATCAAATCAACTTGATCATCTTCATCATATTCGCCGATGAATAAAAAAATTAAAAATTTATATTTTTTAAAACGTGCATATCACATCTATAAATTTAAAAATTAGAATTTCATTGGCTGAAAGATAAAGATCTATCACTTGAAAAAGTGATATTTCCACAATCTAATGATACCAAAGATAAATTTTGGGAGGCAGAGCTCTCCAGTCATGATCCACAAGTGGTAAAAGCCAATGTGAGAAAGGGGATACCCTATAACTACAAGAGGAAGTGGATGGAATTGACGGATATGAGAGAATTCCTCCAAAAGCATCCAGAATTGAAATATGAATCATGCTACAAAAGAACGTAACAAAATTTAGAACTCAGTCTATCACTGATATATTCTTTTGTTTAGTTTATTTGATATATTAATTTTTATATTTTTTGAATATTAGACATGTCCAAAATTTACAACTTTGTTAGCGGATATTAATTTATAACTAACAAATTTTGAACTGTTGTAAAGTTTTGAACATCTCTATTTGAATATATTATAAAATATAATTTATAATAAAAAATGGTTTTTTTAATTGATTTACTTTTCACAAACTTCATTTTGTTAATCTTTATTTTTCTCATTTTTTTTTTTTTTTTAAAAAAGGTTTGTGATTACAGACAAACTTCCAAAGATCTTCCGTCCAGTTTCATTTGGAGCACAAATACAAAAGAATTATCCTCTTCTCACAGAGTAAACAAATTAATATTTATTTAAAAAAAAAATAGAAATTAATGATTAAAACTTTAAAAAAAAAAAGAAAAGGATTAGATGCCGCCAAAAGAATTTGCTGTAAATTTTCTTTTTTAAAAAAAAATGACAAAAAATAAAGATTAAAAATACCTAAAAGGTTTGCTCTCCAGCACCAATCCTGAACTAAGATATTCACCAATGTTGACACATGGAGGTATCATTTTATATTTCATTTATTATTATTCATTTTTTTATTTGTTTAATAATTTATTTGAAGTTTAATTCTTAACTTTATTTATAAATATTTTAAAATTAAATTCTCATTCGAATGTTTTATTTGAATTCGAAATTTTTTATTAAGATTTTTTAAAATTTTATTTTTTCCATTTGAATCTTAATTTTATTTTTTCGTTAATTTTTATTTTTTGTTTATTTAAATTTCCTTCTTTTAATGTTTTTTTAAAAAGTAAATTTGGTTCTGACTTTTTTGAACGAAGATGAAACTTTCAATTTGGTACATTCTACGCTAACCAAGTCAAAGTTGCTCAACAGGCAGATCAATCAAAACTATTTCGTTGTGGGGAAGAGAAACTACCATCTCTTCACTTCCACCCTCAAAGAACTTATGATGAGCAAATACAAAAAAATATATATTAGTAAAAAAAATTAATAAAAAAAAATCAATTAAATTAAACTGTGGAAAATAAAAAATCAAATTAAAAAATAAAAAATATTAATAAAAATTTAAATAATAAATCATAATAAAAAATAAAATCAAAATTATCAAAATAAAAAATAATAAATATTAATAAAAAATAAAAAAATAAAAAAAAATGATTATAATAATAAAAAATATTAATCAAAAATAAAAATTGAAATTAAAAAATGGAATTTTCTAAATATTAATTATTTTTTTTTAGAAATGGAAAAGTTGGGAATCAACTTACTTCAGCTTTTTGAAGAATGGTCTGAAACTTTCTTCATGGACATTTTCGATATTCATCTCACCATCAGAATCTTTGATATTTTCATGAGTGAAGGAAACAAAACTATGGTACTATTTTATTTATTATAATTTTTTTTAATTTTTAATTTTTTATTTTATTTTTTTAGTATTTTTTACTTTATTTCAATTTTAAAAATTAATATTTTTTAAATTTATTTATACTTTTATTTTTTCTTTTTTAATTTTTTGATTTTTTATTATCCACAGTTAAATTTAATTGATTTTTTTTATAATTTTTTTTTTGTATTTTAAAAATTAACATTTTTTATTTTAATTTTTAATTTTTCTTTTTTAATTTTCATTTTTTTATTTTTTAATAAACCGATTTTTTAAATTTTTCTATTTAATTTTTAATTATTTTTAATATTAAAATTGTTTTTATTTTATTATTTTTGATTTAATTTTTTTAATTTTTATCATTTTTTACAGTACAGAATCATTTTGGGAATTTTCGAACATTTGAAGTCAAGTAAGAGCCTCTACAAGAGCTTTTTTACACTGAACAGCAAAGAAGAGTTTCTCAAACAACTCATCAACTTCACCCTCAAAATCAAAGATGACGATTTCATTGAATGTTGTTTTAAAATGTAAATCTAAAAAATATAAAAATAAAAAATAAAATAAAAAATATAAAAATAAAAAATAAAAAATTTGAAAATAAAATAAAAAATAAATAAATTAAATAAAAAATAAATTAAATAAAAAATGATAAAAAATAAAAAATGTATATAATATATATAATAAAAAAATAAAAAATAAAATAAAAAATAAATAAATTAAATAAAAAATAATAAATAATAAAAAATAATAAAAATAATAAAAAATGTATAAAAAAAAGAAATAATAAAATATTAATTTTTATGATAGTTATTTGACAAGAAAAAACTTTGCGAAATACGATAAGAAAATCTCAAAAGTGTATGTCTCCAGTGAAGAAGAGGAGATTTACACTTACCACAGACCACATTTGGAGATTCCTTCTGATATTGTAGACGATAACTTGATGGAAGTTTTATGGTGAGAAAAATAAATTAAATAAATTAAAAAATATTAGTAAAAAAATTAAAATAAAAAAATATTACTTATTAAAAATAAAAAATAAAAATTAAAAAAAAAAAAATAATTTTAAATTTTATTTTTGAAGGTCCTTTTTGCCTCAGAGATTTCAACATTCACATCCTCTCATGGTTTATTCCACCGTGAAAAACAGTTCCAGTTTCTCCACCTTCTATCGAAACACCGAAAAAATCTCTCCTTCCATTTTATTGATCAAATCAGAAGACAAACACATTTTTGGTATTAAAAAAATATTTTTAAATATTTATTTATTTTTCTAAATATTTTTTTTTTACTTTTTAAAATTTTTTATTTTATTTTATTTTATACAAGGTGCTTTCACTTCTGTTGAGATTTCTCCTCATGGAGACTTTTATGGAGACAGAGACACCTTTGTTTTCTCATTATATCCCGAAGTAAAAAAATATGAATGGAACCCGAACAGTGAGCGTTATTTCATACGTAAAAAAAAAAATTATATTTTAATTTAATTAAATTTTATTTTAACATTTTTTTTTTTTCAGGCGCCAAAAAAGAGCTTTTGGAGTTTGGATGTGGTGCCATTTCTATCAACCAAAATTTCGAAAATGGGAGCACTTTGAAGAGTCATATTTTCAACAGCCCTCCTTTGTGCACCAAATCTTTTTTCAAGATAATTGATTTGGAATTGTTTAAATTAAAAAAATAAAAATAAAAATGGAACAATTTCTTTTTTTAAATAATTTAATTTTTTTTTAAATATTTTTTTTATTTTTCTTTCTTTTCTTTTGTTTTTTGTTTTTCTTTTTCCATGCAATCTTCACTGAAGAAGATTTCTTTCGGAGCTCTCAACAAAGAAAACAAGAGGATCATGTGGCAAGCGAACAACAACAATGAAGAAAATGCATTTGAAGGAAAAATATTCCAAACAATTTCTTTTAAAAAAAAAAAAATTATTAAAAATAAAATAAAAAATAAATAAAAAATAATTAATTTTAAAATATTTTTACCTATTCCGATAAATATGGCCAATTTAAAGTAGAGAGGCAGTGTTGTGGAAAGGAGCAAGAAAAGAAGAGTGTGGAAATACCAAACGTAGAATTGAAAGTGTAAGGATCTCGCGAAAACGATTCCCACAAAATTACTTGAAAACAAAACTCCAATTATATCTTTTAACAAAAAATCAATTTAAAAAAATAATTAAAAAAATTTAAAAAAAAAATGTAAAAAATTAAAAAAATTTAAAAAAAAAAATAAAATAAAAAAAATATTACAATCAGGATGCAACTTTTGACCACGAGAAAAAAAGATAGAAGAGAAAGAATCGGAAGGCATTCTCCATTTGAACCAAAAGAAAACGAGCCAGAAAAAGATGGTGAGAGCCAACATAGTCAAGGACCAGGCGGGAGACAAGAAGATGTGTTCGGGGATGAATTTCCAGTTGACGGACCAGATGTAGAAGAAGACTCTCCCTAGTTCGAAGGACCTTATCATGTATCCCCAGAAATTTACATACATGAAGGGTATTCCCACCAATATTTGTAGTACTGCGCAAATTGTCAATTTTTTGATTGTTTCTATTTTTAATTTATTTATTTTAATTTTTTATAAAATTTTAAAAAATAATCAAAAATAATGATGAGTGAAAATAACAAATTCTAAAAATTATAAAAAAATATAAAAAATAAAATAAGAAATCATCAAAAAATAAAAAATGAGAAATTTTAAAAATTATAAAAAATAAAAATAAAATAAAAAATAAGAAATAAGAACTATATTAAAAATGTTCTAATAAAATACACAATAAAATTTTTTTATTGATCAATTTTTCAATGAAAGAAATGAAAATATAAATATTTTTTTTTACCAAACAACGAAAATCTTTTCAAAAGCAAAAAAAGCAAACCAGGAGCAAAAAGAAAGATGTTCATCTTGACAGAAACAGCAGCACTATAAAAAAAGCAACCAAAAGACCATCTCTCACTCAAAAAAAGATAAACGGCGAAATAAAAAAGAAGCATGGCGATACAATCATTAAAAAGCCTCAAAACAAAAATGGAATGGATTCGTTTAGAAAAGACGAGGACGATAAGAAAAGTCGATAAGAAATTTTTTTTTTGAATTTTTTTGTAGATGAGGAACACCACGGTTATGTTGAGCGTGTAGAGGAAGAGGAAGATGTATTGTGCTCTTCTTATGTTTGTTCCTTCTTCTGTGATTTTGTAGAGGACAGAGAAGATGTAGACGAATCCCGCAGGGTAAACTTTCAAAAAAAAAATTAAAAATTTTCGAACTATTTTCAATGTTATTTTTTATTTTTTTTAAATTTAATTTTTAATTTCTGTGATAGTTATTTTTCAAAATTTTTTTTAATAATTTCTTTTTGTGGAGATGTTCGAAATTTTTTAGTTACGAATCTAAAAAAAAAGTTTGAATTGGACATGTCTAATATCATTCATTCTGATTATTTAAATTTTAATTTCAATTGAAATTTTTTTTTTATGTTTTGAACTTTTTTTTTTTGATTTTTTATTTCTATCTTAATTATATAGGATCCATATTGATATCCTCTTTTAATTTTCAAATGTAATTAAAAACATGATATAAATTGATTATTTCCATCTTTTAAATATATCAAAGGAAAATATTCATTATCTCTTTTTATTTTTACCTAATGGTCCTGTATCTCCTTTCAATTTTGTATAATCCCATTCACCATCTTTTATAATTCTATTTCAGCGAAAAAGTTTTTGATATCAAATTATGAATTTTTAAAAAAAATTTTAATGTTCTTTATACCCTCCAACCTCTTGCATATATGCTATCCAATCAATCTCTGTATCTATATTTTAATATAATATATTAATCATATAAGATCCATAAGGATTGATATAACGTATATTAATTTATTATTTTTACACGGTATTTTGATTATGATAAGGGCATTGAAGAAGATTTCAAAAAATACAAGTAAAAAAGCCACATAATTATAATACTTCTTATTGTTAATAGTATCAAAAATTGACTGAATATACTTTATCATTTTTTTTTTTTAAATTTTTAATTAAAATTGATTCAAAACAAAAAGAATGAAATTGAGAATTCTTAAATAGAATAAGATTTTATTGTCCTATTTATTTAAATTAATGCAAAAGAATAGTAGGTGATTGAGTGCCACTTTTTTTACTACATCAAATAATTATTGTTTTTTATTTAAATTTAAACTTCTAACTTTTTTTTTACCACTACTGATCTTTTTCATTTTTCTTATCTTGGTTGTCATATGAAGAAGTTGTTACACTATTTAATTTTTCATTCTGACGAAAAAAAAATTTATTTCAACAAAAATCGAAATCAAAACGAAAATCATTCCAAATTTTGTTCACAAAAACATTCCTTAGTTTTTTTTTATAGGATCTAAAAACTATTTTGATTTTTTTTTTTTTTATCTGAAAAATTGTAAAAAATATAAAAAAAAAAAATGAATAGCAACAATCATTTGGTTGGATCCTTTCTGATATCATTCATTGTACTATATGGATTCATTTATCTATTCATAGATGCACCCAACAACAATCCCTTCACCAAGATGGCTGTGCTCAAAGAAAAAATACATGAATTGGAGAAACAGAATTATCATCAGGAGAGATATCTCATCAAGATAGAGAAAGAATATAGCGAGAAATTGTTCGAGATGGCCAAGCAGAGGAAACATCTGAAGAGAGATAATAATAGTGAGCCTACTATCTATTCCAATGAATGGAAATATGATGTTCCTGAAGAATATAAGGATATCAAACCTAAATTCGCATATGTATTTGTGATAGTCAACAGTAAGAAAAAAAAAAAAATTTATATAATTTTATATTTGCTTATACACACAATTTATCATACAATCATATGATCTTACAATTTTCATTGATTCTAGATGATTTGAATTTGTTGGTTCAAACTGCTGTTCTGATGCAATCGCTTGTGGAAACAGGTATAAATAAAAAAAAAACTGATTCAATGATCTGGTTTAAATTACTTCTGTTAAAAATAATTTTCAAAAAAAGTTAAATAAATTAAAACAAAAAATTAAAAACAAAAATAACTTTCATTGAAACATCTCACATTTTAATCAAATGGAATTTCTTTTTTAATTTTGAAAAAAAGAAAAAAAAATAAAAATAAAAATAAAAATAAAAAAATAAAAAAAATAAAAAATAAATCTTTTAATAAAAAATTTTATTAAAATCAATTAAAAAACATTTTATTAAAAAAATATGTTTTTCTTTTAAATTTATACAGGAACAGAAGCGGATTTTGTTTTGATGTTTTACATGACATCCAGTACCAACCTCAACTTTCTTAAGGGCAATTTTGGGAGCAGGCTAAAGTGCGTTGAAGTAAATGACAGAAGGTTGGTAAAAGGTCCTTGGATAGACTTCACTCCTGGTAGTTGGAAGTTTGCTTGGTACAAACTTCACGTTTGGAAATTGGATGAATATGACAAAGTAATAAAAATAAAAAAAAATAAAAAATAATAAAAAATAATAAAAATAATAAAAATAATAAAAATAAATAAAAAATAATTTAAAAATGAAATATACTCTGAAAGGAAATAAAATAAACTAAAAAATTTTAAAAAATTTTTGCTCACAGATTATATACTTGGATACTGATTCTTTGGTAGTGAGAAACATCGATTATTTATTTTATTCACAAGGGTTGTTTAGTGGTTCACCAGGCGCTGGTTTATGGGATGGAAACAGTTGCCAAAATTGGGACATGTTCACCTACAGGTTTAGAACATTGTGCTCTGGTAAAAAGAAATTTTCTGAAGGAAATAAAAAATATAATGATATAAACAAATAAATTTAAAAAATATTTATAAGTAAATAAACTAAAAACAATATTTATTCAAAAAAAAATATCAATTCAAAATTTTTCAAATAATGGTTCAATCATTTTTCTCGTAGGTTTACTCGTTTTGAAACCAAGTGCGGAGATTTACGAACAAATGTTGGACAAGTTCAGCAAATCCAGCACTTATTGGTCAAGAGGAGATCAACACTTTCTGTCGGACTTTTTCGGAGAAAACTATTCCTCCTTGCCCAAACAATATGGCTTTTTTCCAAAGATGTGTACATGTTCTAATGTCATGAAATGGCATACCATTAGTGTCATTCATTTTACTGATGGTCCTAAGGGCAATGAACATTCTTGGCAGTATAAGGATGTGAAACCTGATACTCATCATCAGGGTTGTCATTATGAAATTGCTAATCAGTGGTATCAGAATCTCAAGAATCTTCAGACTGTTGTCTCTGGTCTTCATCAGATTACTGAGGAAAATCATAGATTTGTTGTTCGTTTGTAATTAAAAAAAAAAACTTTATTTTTAAAAAAAAAATGTTTGTTAGAGAATATTTATTTTATTGAATTTAAAATTTCCCTTTCAAACATTTCTATAAATTTGTTTATTTGTTATTATTGAGAATAATTTTATCTTCAAAATCTTATCTCAATAAAAGAAAATACAAAATTTTTCTTTTAATATTTTTTCGGTTGATTTTATTCATATTTTTTAACAATCAAATAAAACATAATATAAAAAAAAACTGAAATTCTAAAAAAAAAACACCCAAATATACAAAATATATAAAAAGATGAGTTCTCCAAAAAAGAATAATAATGATAATGATGCTCCACCAATGATACGTACACTTACACAAGCAGAAACATTGAATGATGCAAAATCTTTCTTTGATAATTTGGGAGGTGCTCCAGAAACCAGATTGAGACAAAATCCAAAGAGAACAAACAAATATGAATTGGTAAATGATGATGAAAAAGATCAGGTTGAAGAGGATGAAGATTATGGAAAAAAGAAAACCACTCCCAAATCATATTATAAGCTCGCATGTGAAGCAATACAGAAATTGGCAAATAAAAATGGATCAAGCTTTGTTGCTATATGCA
>JAMYWO010000603.1:0-14640 GCA_024220525.1 Cochliopodium minus | reverse complement strand
GCCCATAATTGACGTGAACCACTGTATAGCACGTAAAAAATAAAAAAATAAAAAAATAAAAAAATAAAAAAATAAATATAAAAAATAAAAAATAAAAAATAAAAAATTTGAAATAAAAAATAAAAGATAAAAAATAAAAAAATAAAAAAATAAATATAAAATAAATATAAATTTAAAATAAATAAAAATATAAAAATAAATTTAAAATTAAAATAAATAAATAAAAAATTTGAAATAAAAAATAAAAAATATATATAAATTTAAATAAATAAATAAAAATAATAATAAAAAATAAAATAAATAATAAATAATAAAAAATAAAAAATAAAATTTTATTGATACTTTACCAGTTGTGTATCCAGAAGAATACAAAGTTAAAACAGCGGGAATTGCAACATAAAAAGCTGCAACACCAAAAGTTTCGAACATGATCTGAGTCATTTTTTCACGATTGGATTTGGGGTTCAAAGGAGGTTCTGTCATCAACACTGCGTGTTCTTCTGGAGATACCCTTAACTCCTTTTTGAACATATGGTCCCATATTTTTTCCATATCGTCCCAATTTTTTATAATTCCTTATCAAAAATAAAAAAATAAAAATAAAAAATAAAATAAATGAATAAAATATAAAATATAAAATAAAAAATGAAATAAATAAATAAATTTTAAAATGAAAAATGAAAAAATAATTAAATAATTAAAAATAATTAAATAAATTTTAAAATGAAAATAAAATTAATTAACAAAAAATAACTTGATTAAAATCAATAATTTTTATAATTAAATCAAAAAATTAAAAAATAAAAAATAAAAAATGAAAAATGAAAAATGAAAAATAAAAAATAAAATAAATGAATAAAATATAAAATAAATTTTAATAAATTTTAAAATGAAAAATGAAAAAATAAAAAATTAACAAATAAAAAATAAAAAATAAAAAAAAAAATTAATCAACAAAAAATAATTGGATTAAAATATATAACTAAATCAAAAAACAAATAAAATGAAAAATGAAAAAAAAAAATAAAAAATAAAAAATTTTAAAAAAACAAAAAACAAAATAGCTTTTTAAAAAAAATTAATTTGTTATCAACCATGTTCGATGGGATATTTTAGTGTTAAAACACCTCTCTTTTCTTCTGCATCTTCTCCAACATAATAAGAAGAATCTCCCTTGGACATTATTTGGTCGTGTCTGGGTCTTCCTATGATAGTGGGGAATACATTCGAAGGAGCATCATCTCCTGCAAACCCAGCTTTAATCATACCTAATATTAAAAAATAAAAAAATGTAAATGTAAATTTTAAAAAAAAAGTAAAAAAATAAATTAAAAAAAATAAAATAAAAAAATAAAATAAAACAATGATAAATAAATAAATAATACTAAAAAATAAAAAATAAAATAAAAAAAATAAAAAAAAAAAATTGTTTTAATGAAAAATAAATTATTTAAATAAAAATAAAAACAATAATATTACCTGATCCATTATCAATCACTATAGGTTTTTTGTCTCCCTCTTTTTTAGTTAAAATTTTTTTAATTTTAATTTTTTAATAAGTACGTTTCTTTTAAAAACTTTTCATACCACAAAAAACCCTCCTTGTCAATTTAGAAACATTATTAAGAAGAATACTTTCTTTAAAGTTTTTACTGTGGCCTTTACTAACATTGCTAACATGAAGAACACTAACATCAGGTACATCAGGTATTTCATTAGTAGGTGTTTCCTTGATGACAAGACGGGGTTTTTCTTTAATTAAAACTTTTTTTTCTTCCATTTTTTTAATTTCCTCTTCTTTTTTAATTTCCTCCTTTTTTTTTATGGGTGTTGTGTTGGTTTCTATTTTTGGGGTTTCTATTTTCTCTTCTTCTTTCTTTGTTACTTTTGTTTCTTCGACAGTTTGTGGTTCTGGTTTTTTGGGCTGTTCTTTTGGGACAGTGTTTTCTATTTCAAGGACTTCATTGGAAGAGTTTTCTGTATTAAAAAAATTAATGAAATCAAAATTTGAAATATAAATAAATAAGTAAAGTAAAATAAAAAATTTAGTAACAAATAAAATAACAAAAATAATAAAAATAAAAATAATTTAATAAAATAAATTTTAATACCTAAAATGAAAAATAAAGTAAAAAAATAATAACAAATAAAAAATAAAAAATAAAAAATAAAATTAAATATTTAAATAAAATAAATTTTAATACCTAAAACTAATAAACCATTAACTTCGTTCAAACCAGACTCCAGTTCCTTCATGAACAACAAGTCCATGGTGGATTGGGAAGGTCCAAGTGGCTCAAGCTCAGGTTTTTTGTCTTCTTCTTTTGTTTCGGGTTCAGTCTCTGGTTCTTGTTCCACTTTATTCTCTTCACCAGGAGAGTTTATTTCTGAAAAAATGATGTTTTTAATATTTTAGATTAATTATAATTACTTATTTTTTTGATTTTTTTTTTTGAATTATTTTTAATTTATATTTATTTTTGATTTATTTTTAATTAATTATTTTCAATTTATTATTTTTATTTAATTTTTTTTTGATTTTTTAATTTTAGTTTTTGTTTTTATTTTACCTTCTTCCCCATCTTTTGTTTCTAAGGAATCTTTTAAAATGTTTCTATTACTGTGAGTGCTCCTCATTTTTCCCAAGACTCCAGTCACTGTGACAAATTTGATTTCGCTGATTGGATTTGCTGTCAAATCCAAAGGAACAATCGACTTGTTGAATCTCTATCATAAAATAAAAAAATATTTAAAAAATGAAAAATAAATAAAATAAATGTCATAAATTTTCTAAAATTAAAAATAAAAATAAACAAAATAAAAAAATAAAATTTAAAAATTAAAATTAAGGGTTTACTAAAAATAAAATAATGTTTTAAAATTAGAAAAAAAAAAAAAGATGTATACAAAAATTAATAAAATTAAAAAAAAAAAGTTTTAAAATAGAAAAATAAAAAATCAACTTTCCACATCCAATCAAAAAATTTGGTAAAAATATTTTTGAGATTATCATGATTTGTGGATAATTTAGTAGTGTATGTTCTGTTGTCACGAATGAGGGAAGGGGCAAATAGAGCAGCGTATTGTTGAAAATCCATTTTTGTTTTGGAGACAACGGACTCCTCCGTCATCTCTCTTATAAATCTACATAAATACAACGCGAGTTGTTTATTTAATTCTGGAAGTTTCATCCTATTCAAAAAATCAAAATAATGAGTTTAATTAACTTGTGAACAAAAATTGAAAAAAAAAAAATCAATAAAATAATACAAAATCAAAAAATTTTTAAAGAAAATAATAAAAAAAATCATAAAATCAATAAAAATAATTTTTTTAAAATCATTTATAGATTTAAATTAAGAATTATCAAAAAAAATGTCAAAATTCACAGAAACATTTTTCAAGATTAAATATTTTTTTTTTAATCTTTTAAAATAAGAATTTTACACCAAAAAAAAATTTAAAAAAAAAGTCAAAATTTAATAAAAAATGAAAAAAAAATAAAAAAAATAAAAAAAATTTTGAAAAACCATAGTTTGTAATAATCTCTTTCGTTTTTGGCAATAGTAAAGTCCTGATACCAATCACAACTCAATAAAGGATGGAGCTTGAATAAAAGTTGTTTCAATAAAGCGGCAGGGAGATGAGGGTCATTGTGTTGGATCTCCACGTAGCCTGTCTTCTTGATTTTCTCGAAGAAATGCTTTTTTTTCATTCCGTCTATCGAAGAGTTGCTGAAAAGCTTCTCCACTTCTTTACCTCCGTATTGTTTGATTTTTTCAATGAGGCTGTAGAAGATGTAGGGTACTGAAAGTCTCGGAAATTTTTTGTTTTTAGAAAGATAAAGTCTTTTAATAAAAAATTAATAAATTTTGGAATTAATTAATTCAAATAAAATTGTGAAAGAAAATTGATGAAAAATTAAAAAATAATATGATATTTAATTTTTATTGAGAAATTTAATGATTTAAAAATATTTAATATTAACTAATGATTTAAATATAATGAAAGTTTGAAAATAAAATAAATTTTAATAAATAAAGAAATATTTGAACTTTTAATAAAAAATCTTT
This sequence comes from Cochliopodium minus, assembly GCA_024220525.1. Taxonomy (NCBI): domain Eukaryota; phylum Discosea; order Himatismenida; family Cochliopodiidae; genus Cochliopodium; species Cochliopodium minus. Next base: position 10,567 of record JAMYWO010000603.1, on the reverse strand, counting down.
ATTAAAAAATCTTTATTAAAAAATAATTAAAAGTTTGAAATGAAAATAAATTGATGAAAATATATTTAAAATTTTAAATGAAATCTATTTAATGAAATTGATAAAAATAACAAAAATAAAAAAATTTCAACCTTTCTAATGTTAAAGGCAACTGCTTCACAGTAGTATTCGCTTCGATTTTCTGCCTCAACTTCTTCCTCTCCTCAACCTCCAAAATTTTGAGCTTAGGTTTCTTATTTATCTCAACATTGGAAAGAATATTATCCATGATCATCATATTGAGGAACTTTTTCTGCTTCTCTTTGGTGTCGATCGAAAATTTCTTGGAACACCATTGTATGAATTTTTTCTCCGAAAATTCATTTAATTTCCTCACATGTAGTTTAATCGTGAAGGTGCGTCCTAATTCCAAGATATTGATGAATTTTCCCAATTTGGCATTTTTATGTTCCTTATAGAAATTCTTGATGTTCTTATACTCTGATTCGTTCTTTCTTTGTTCTATCATTTTTTTTTCCTCTTCTATCTTCTTGTCATATTTCTCCACCTTCAATCTCGTGGGCTCGCATTCCATCTGGATCTTCTTGAGGATATCAACATGCAGATTATTGATCTTGATTTCCTCTTTATCCATCGATGTTTGCAAAGACATATTGCTCAAATTTTCGAGTTTTTTGCTATTCGTGATCATTTTTCTTCAATATTATGAAATATATTTCACCTCTTATTCTATTTTATTAAAGATAGGGTTTCAATATAATGATTTTATTTGAGAAATATCAAAAATTCACTTTTTTATTGGAAGAGGGGAATTTATTATTCAATTTTTTTTATATATTTATTTTATTTAAACTTCATATCCTTTTTGCCGACTTCAAAAATCTTTTCATAAATAAGGATATTAAATGAATGACTCCAAAAGTTAAAAATTTTCTTTTGAAATGTTCAAATTCAAAAAAAAAGTGTTAATTATCAAAACACTTTAAAAAAACGAAAAATTAAACTAATCCAAAGTAATTTTTTAATTTAAGGCCAGAAATCATAAATTAAATTTAAAGAAATTTTATTTATTTTTTTAATTTATTTTTATTTATATTTTATATTATATTAAAACTAACTATTCTACAAAAAAAAAATTTCTCAAACTTTTTTTTTCAATCCAAATCAACACCTCTCGTTTCAACCTTGAGAAAAACCATGCTCAAAGCAGTGGCACAAAAAAAGGCAAAAGCAAGATAGAGAACGACATGGTAGTTGTAGTGGTGTATCAATAAGCCTGCCACCAAAGGTGCTAAAACAGAAGCAAGTTTACCTGCGCTGCTTATAATTCCCAATGCTGTTGTTCTAACTTCAGTTTTGAAAACTTCAGGAGAATCTAAAACAAAATTAAAATAATTTAATAAGATGAATAAAAAATAAAAAAAATCAAAGTTCAAAAAAAAATTTATAAATAATTAAATAAGATAAAAAATAAAAATATTTAAAATAAATAAAAATATTTAAAAATATAAAATAAAAAAATTTTAAATAAAATATTTCATTATTTTAAAATGAAAAAAAAAATTTACAAGTGTAATAAGATGCATACATTATTTGGGTGCAAAAATTGAACAAAAGAGAAAAAATTTGAGCTGTAGTGCTGGTGTTGGCCAAAAGAAACAAAAAAACACTAACTCCAGAAGCAGCAGTGAATATAAGCATAGTCCACTTTCTTCCAAACTTTTGATGTTCAACCAAAAAAGCACCTTTAAAAAAAATTTATAAAAAATAAAATGAAGAAATAAAAAAATAAAAAGAATTTATTTTTACCAACCAAACTTCCAGGAATACCTGATAGAGCATAAAAAAAAGTAGATTTGTAAATGTTTTTGATTCCTTCAATTCCTGTGGAAAATAAAAATAAAAAACTGAAAAAGAAAAGCAAATAAGAAATAAATTTAAAATGAATCAATATATAAATAAAAAATAAATAAATTGCTTTTAAAAAAATGAAAATCAAATTAAATCAAATTAGAAATGAAAAATAAAAATAAAAAACTGAAAAAGAAAATCGATTAAGAAATGAAAAATAGATTTAAAAATAAATATTAATAAAAGGATTTAAAAAAAATGAACGAATTATAAAATATTATTATTTTAAAAAAAAGAAAAAGAAAAAGAAAGAATTATAAAAAATAATACCTTTTTTAGCATATAATTGCGGTAAGAAAAGGTTAAACATGGTATATCCAAAATTACTGCAAAACCAAACTAAAAACAAAAGAAAAAAAACCAATAAATACTCCCTCATGATTATTTTAAGGATTTTCATCGTCTTTCTATCCTGAACTTCTGTCATTAATGCACTTTTGTTGGAGGAAAGAACAAGGTTGGATGGAAACTGAAATGTTTCAGAATCTTTGTTTTGGCGGAACTTTTTGGAGTTGTTTATCTTCTCCATCACTTTTAGTGCATCTTCTCCTCTCCCATTATCAACGAGCCACCTTGAAGAAAAAATGTTTTAAAAATAACAAAGTGAACAAAATTGAATAAAATACAAAATTAAATTAAATAAAATAAATATCTTTTAAAATTTGAATAAATTTGAAATTAACAAATAAAAACTTGCTAAAATAAAAAATGAAAATATTCAAATCACAATTAAATTTTACCTTGGAGAAGCTATGATTTTCTTAATTAAATTTCTTTTTTTCATTTCTTTTTTATTTTTTTACCAGGACACCCAATTCTTGTAAAAAACATCAACAAATTGGAAACTCCCATAACCAACAAAAGAACTCTCCATCCTCTATTCTCCCACATTGTGCAGTTATCTTCATTTACACAACTTAAATTAGGCAAAACGATCCATGCAAAAGAAGCAGAATAAACTGATCCCTTTATTTAATTCATATATTATTCTGTTTAATTAATTTTAAAAGTGTAATTTTATTTGATTTAAAATTTTATCATATTTCATTTTAACATTTAATTTTATTTGATTTCAATTTAACATTTTTTTTATTTTATTTTTATTTTTGTTCTTACAACAACCCAAAAAACTGAAAGAAATGTCAGGATTGCCCCTCTGTTTTTTGTTGGCAAAAACTCAGCCAACATTGCTCCATCTTTGACAATAATTAAAATAAATCATAAAAATAAAAAATATTTTAAAAATAAAAAATGAAAAATAAAAATAAAAATAAAAAATTAAAAATTAATTAAATAAAGTGAAATTATCAAAAAGACTACCTATTGGAAGATTTCCACCTATTCCGAACCCCAAGAAAAATAGTAAAATCATTAATATATACCACGTAGGAGCAAAAGCGGATGCGAGTCCAAATATCCCTCCTAGCATCAATGTATAGAAAAATGCTTTTTCTCTTCCAATCAAATCTGATACCCAACCCCTAAAGTAAAATTATTATTATAAATTGAAATATTTTGAAATTTCTTTGACATTTTCAAAAATTAACAATATTATAATCATTTTTGCTTTATCATTACCAAAATAATGAACCAAAAAACATCCCAGCAAATTCTACTGAAGGGATTATTCCCATTAAACTATCACTTAATCCAAATTCCACTTTGATTCTCGGGAGAATATATGATACTGTGTATCAATAATAAGAGGTCTTTTAATCAATCATATCTCACTATAATTTACCTGTTCTATTAAATATATTTTTATGAGTGTTAAGGAATTTCAATTTGGAAAATATAATTTATATTTACTGCATCCACATGTTATCTGCAGCCCATCCTATCGAAATAATTAATTTAATTCGAATAATTACTTTACAATTCGAATAAGATTTGCTATTGATTTTTTTTTTACCTAATCCACAAATCAATATCAGTTTGATATGAAAATAATTCAATCCAATCTTAGAAATAACTTCATCTAAAGTCATCACGATATCATTCTCTTTTTCCATCCGCAAAAAAAATTATTTTTTGTTTTCTTTTTTTTTTATTTATTTTTAAATGAAAATTTACTCTTTTTTCCTAAATACGTAAGGATATGAGAAGTAATTAATGTCCTAATTAAATGATTTTATACTTTTTTGATAAAAAGCTCCAAATTATCTTTTTTTTTTTTCATTCTTGATGTTTGGTAAATTTTTTTAGGATTCAATTAATCAAAATAAATTCAAAATCAATATGCTTCCGAAGAACAAAATGTAAGAAATTTTAAAAATCAAGAAATCTGGCAAATTTTATATCAGTATTTTGTTTTAAAAGATTTTTTTTTAATGAATATCTTTCAAGTTATTAGTTGCAAACAGCTTGAATAGCTTGTGGGAGAGTAAAAACAGAAGGATCTTGAGCAGCAGCATCGAATTCCCAGAATCTCCAAGTATCAACTCTTTCTCTTCTAAGATCGTGAACATTAAATTGAACAGGGTTTCTTCCGACTTGAGTTTCAAAATATTCAAGAAAGATATCTCCTCTTACTCTTTCTCCCCAGTGAAGAACAACATTGTAGTCAATGAGTGCAAGACCACGGTATTCAAAGTTGCTAAAGTTTGGTTGTGGGAAGGTTCTGTTGTTTGCATGTTTGAAGCATACAACGGATTCTCTATCATAAAATACGTTGGTTTGTTGTTGGGTTTTTCCATCAATGATGATTTCTGCGAGGTATTCTTCTCCTTTCCATTCAGTCAATCCATCAAATCTATCTAATTTTTGGGTGTAACTTGCGAACTATATTTAATTTGATTGAAATAAAATTAGTCATAAATTAGAATATTGAGGTTAATGGTAAATTAGTAGATGTTTTTGTAAATTTTAAATTTATATATTGGAATTTTTGTGATATAAAAATAATTTGGTGTGTAAAAAAATTTTTTAATTTAAGAAAAATAAACAGTATTTCTTGATTTAATTTGTTTACCCATCTTGTAAATTCTGGTCTTCTTCTATCATTAGAAGAGATGAGAACGGATGCAGAGAATTCTGCTGGCCATACTGGTGGAGATGGACTTGCTGCAAAAGCAAAAGCTACAAATAATGCAATAACTACTAAGAATTTCATTCTTTTTGATTTTTTTTTTATAATATTTTTATTTTATAAATTTTTATTTTTTCACTTTTTTTAAAAAATATAAAAAATATTTATACAAAAGAGAAAATAAAAATAGAAGTCCAAATATCAAAAAAATAAAAAATTATTGCTTTTTTTCAACAATTTTTGTTTTTCTTTTTCAATATTTTTTGACGAACTTTTTATGTGTTTCGAAATTAATTTTTTAATAAACACAATAATAAAAAAATCTTAAATCAAAAAAAATTCAAAGTAAATCTCACCTTTTTGACATCTATTTAATTCTTAAATTTTTTTTTTCAATATATATTTATAGAAAAAAAAAGTTTTTCCTAAAAATTATATAAATCCACTATTAGAATTGAAATAGTTTCAAATTACGGAATGGTTTCTTTAATTTTGGATCCTCAATTCATTTTACAAAAGTGAAATTTCAATAAATAAAAAAAAAAAAATGGAGGAAAATGAAGATGAGGATTCAAAATTTGATACAGGATTAGCGAATGAAATTGTGATGACAAAGGATAAAATCATATATTCAATCAGCTCTATAGGATTGGAATCAATGGGTTCAATATTTGGGTTTTTCATCACAGCGTAATTAATATTTTCAAAAAAGTTATTACCTTACCACTAGTTGAATGAACAATATCATCCAAATTTATAGATTTCTTTTGGATGTAGCAAATATAAATGCATATTATGTGGGAACAATGTTGTTGATAATGAAGATTTTTGATGGCATAAATGATCCAATATGTGGATATCTTTGTGATAGAACAAAAGATACAGATTGGCTGACAAAAAGGAAGAAATGGGTAAGAAAATAAAGCAATTATAATTTAATTGGACAATAATTAGGCTCATAAATAAGAAAATATTAAAAATAGATGTATCTATCTTCAATACCACTCTCTATTTCTTATTTCTTTTTATGGTATACTCCAAATATCACAGAAGGAAGAAAGGTTGCATTTTATCAAATCATGCTGTTTTGTTTATCTATATTCAAAACAGCATTCATGGTGCCATATCATGCGATGGTTCCCAATCTCACTTATAATTATCAAGAAAGAATTTCGATTGTAAAAAAATAAAAAAAAATTAAAAAAATAATAAAAAATAAATGAAAAATAAATAAAGATTTCTTGGCGATTTTTTTTTGCAATGGTTGGTATTCTATATTTTGAGTTTCATTGTTTAAAATTACTTACTTTGTCAACTTTAAAGGAACATTAGTTGGTACTGTGGGGACAGGGATATTGATAGTCCAGTTTAAAACACCAAGTGGCAATATAGACTCGGAACTGGGGCAACAATTTTTTTTATTTCTATATTTTACAGATTTTTATTTATTTCATATTTATTTAATTATAATAAAAACAAAGTTTTTCTTCATTTTTTACCAAAAATTTTTTTAAAAAAGTTATCTTACATCTGCACTAATATTTTCTATTTTGCCACTACTCCCGTTTCTAATCACAATTTTATACGTGAAAGAAAAAAATTTCCAAAGAGAAGACAACGAAAGCAAAATAGGTCTCAAACAAAGTATTTTAGTAGTACTCAAAAATAAAGCGTTTGTATGTGCCACTTTGCTCAATTTCACCACTCAAATTGCAGCTCAGCTCGTCCAAAGCAATTTTGTAATTTATGTCAAGTATGTTTTGCAAGTGGAGAATTATTTGTCTATCTTGTTGTTTTGTTTGTTAATTTCAATTGTTTTATTTATTCCCTTGTGGTCTAAGTTTGCCCGGTGGAAAGGTAAAAAAAAAAATAATTTTTCTATTTCTTTAAAAAATAATTATTTACAAAGTAAAAGTTTATTGAATCATTTAATTCCACTTTTTACTTTTACACTATTTCTTATAATTTTTCAAATGTTTTGTTTCTTTATTATTGTTTAGGAAAGCAAGCTGTTTATTTATTTGCAACCATTTTATTTCTCGCAATTCCTTTTATTGTTTTTTACGTTCCTGTTGGGAAAGTTAACGGGAAAATTATAACTTCCTCTGTCATCATGTATCTCGCCGCATGTGTATATATTGGGTTATTAATGAGCGCTCTACTGTTTATTCCACAGTCAATGTTTCCTGAAGTTTTCTTCTTTTTTTTTATTTTATTTGATTTAGTTTTTTAATTTTTTATTTTTTTTTTTTGAAAAAAGGTGATTGAAGCTGATGAAATAGAGAGTGGAAAAAGGAGAGAGGGATTGTATTATTCCTTTTTTATTTGTTTTCATAAAATTGGTAATCAATCATTAAATTATTGAAAAATTATCTTTAATTTTAATTAAGATTATTTTTAATATTTTATTTTATTTTATTTTAATTTATTTTATTTTAGGTCTTTCTATTTCTCTTTTGGTGAGCAATTATATTTTGGGGTATGCTGGATACATTTCTTCTTCGGACTCAAACGTTGTTCAGCCCAATGCCGTTATAACTGCTTTGAAAGTTATCATGTCAATCATTCCCTGTGCTGTTTTCTTGGTTGCTTTGATTCCTCTCTATGTTTATCCTTTGACAAAGGAGAAGTATGAAGAATTATTATTATCTTTGAAATTAAAGAACAGAATAAAATAAACTAAAAAAGTTTAAATGGAAATAAATAACTACGTGAATAAAGTTTATTATTATTAAATAATAAAAAAATAAAAAATTAATAAAAAATTGGGACATGTCAAATGATCTAATGAATGATCCTATTGAATTTGAGGATAATATAGATAGAATTTTGGATATAAACAAAAACGATAATAAAAAAAAGAAAAACAAAAAGGGATGTTGTAGTGGTGGGAGCTCAGATGATCAACAAGAATCCCCTACAAAGATTAAATTAGATTCCAATTCAAAGGTATTATTGACAATGACCATCGTTGGTGTAACATTGGGGATGATATTGGGTATAAACAAAAAAAAAGGAAATAAATTTAAACGATATAAAAATTTTGGGCTTATATTCTTCAATTAAATGAATATTCATTGGATATAATCAAATATATTTATTTTTTTAGGTTATATTGTCAGCATTTATCCTCCAAGTAAAATTTTTTTTTTCCATTAAATGATACATCAAAATTTCTTGTTAAGAATTGAAGGTTTTTGAATTGAATGAATTGAAAATAATCATATCTTAAAATTATTTCACTGAATATAATTAATAATTTTAAATTTTTCCAAACTAATTTTTTTTTTAGATGATGATGCATTTGAAGTGTTGTCATTCCCTGGAGAAATTCTCCTCAACATGTTGCGTTCCATCGTGATACCACTGATCATCTGTTCCGTGATAGTAGGAATCACTTCATTAGGGGATTTAAAGGAGACAGGAAAACTTGGAGCGCGTATACTCATCTATTACCTTGCAAGTACTATCTTTGCAGTTTTATTGGGTATATTTTAAATTATTTTTTTATTTTTTTATTTTTTTTTATTTTTTCATTTTTTTTTTTTAATTTAAATATTTTATTCTTCATTTTTTTTGCAACATTTTTTGTTAATCAAATTTAGGTGTTGTGATTGTTTTTATCATTGAACCAGGAAACCACAGTGGAAACGCTCATATTGTTCCTTCGACAGTGATAACAGAAAAAAAGACTGCATTGGAGAGCATCTTAAGCGTAGTCGAGAACATGTTTCCTTCTAATCTAGTCTATGCGTGTAATCCAAAAATCCAATAAAAAAATAATAAAATAAAATAAAATATTTGATTATACAATCTTTAATCTTGAGTTTTTATTTTTTATTTTATTTTTATTTTTATTTTTATTTTTATTTTTATTTTTATTTTTATTTTGTTTTTGGATCAAAGATGAACAAAATAATATTTTAGGATTGATAATATTTGCAATAGTCTTGGGAGTTATCCTTACCAAGTCAGGAAACAAAGCCACTCCGCTCATAAAATTTTTTGAGTGTCTGAACGAAGCTATCATGAACATTGTTTCAATGAGTTAATTTTTTAATAAATACATTTTTTTTTAAAAATATATTTTTTTATTTTTAAAATTTTTTTTCTTTTTTTCTTTTTTCTTATTTCTTTTTTTCTTTTTTTATTTTTTTTTATTTTTTGTTTTTTTGTTTTTTGTTTTTTATATTTTTTATTAACAGTTCTTTGGTTCGCTCCTTTTGGTATCATGTCTTTGATCATTTCCAAGTTGGGAGCAGACGGAAGTTTTTGGGACAAATTGGCTCAAATGGGACTTGTAATATTTGATTTTTTTATTATTTTTATTTTATTTTTTTATTCACTTTATTTTTATTTGTATCAAAATATGAATTTTTTTTTTATTTTTAAAAATTTTCTATTATTTATTATTTTTTTTTTATTTTTTAAAAGTTTGTGGTTACAGTGGTGTTAGGTTTGTTCATTCACACAATGATAGTTCTGCCACTCGTCTATTTTTTGTTCACAAGAAAAAATCCCTACCGCTACTATTTCAATTTGATGCCCGCCATCCTCTTTGCTCTTGGAACTGGTAATCAAATCAAAAAAAATTCAAAAAAAAAAAAATTCAAAATTTTTTTTCAAATAGGTTCTTCAAGTGCAACATTGCCTGTAAGAATTTTTTTTTATATCTAATAATTTTATATTTTATGATAATTTTTATTTTTATTTTATTTTTATTTTTATTTTTAATTTATTTATTTTATTTTTTTTTTTTTTTTGTCTTTAGATTACAATGAAAAATAGTGAGGAGAATAACGGAATGAGTCCGAAAAACACTAGGTTTGTTTTGCCTTTGGGAGCCACTGTGAACATGAACGGAACTGCCTTGTATGAAGGAATTGCAGCCATTTTTGCTTCACAATATTACAATATGAATTTAAGTGTAAAAATAAAAATAAAATAAAAATAAAAATAAAAATAAAAATAAAATAAAAATTAAAAATTAAAATAAAAATAATTTATAAATTAAAACAAAGTAAATAAAAATAAAAATAAAAATAAAAATAAAAATAAAAATAAAATAAACAATAAAATCTTAATAAATTTAAAATAAATTAAAATAAAAAATTAAAACAAAAAATATAAAAATAAAAATGTTCATAAAAAAAAAGATTAAATAAATTAAAAACTTCATTTTTACAGGTAGGGCAAACATTGATCATTATTTTCACTTCTACACTAGCTGCAGTGTAAATAATTTTTTTGTTTTATTTTTAATTATTACCCAGAAATAAAAAAAAAAAAATTTTTTTAATAAAGTGGAGCAGCTGGAATACCCGAAGCGGGATTAGTGACAATGGTAACATTTTATTACCATTTTTTATTTTTTATTTTTATTTTTTATTTTGTAATTTTTTATTTTTTAAAGGTCATGGTATTCACTGCCGTAGATATTCCTCTTGATATCATAGGATTATTATTTAGTGTTGATTGGTTCTTAGACAGGTAAAGAAATTTTTTCATATTTCATATTTCATTTTTTTATTTTTTATTTTGATTTTTTTATTTTTTATTTTTTATTTTTTATTTCAAATTTTTTATTTCAAATTTTTTATTTCAAATTTTTTATTTTTTATTTTTTAT
>JAMYWO010000602.1:0-14642 GCA_024220525.1 Cochliopodium minus | reverse complement strand
ACCACAAGTAATTGCCACCACTTTCCCTGTTGCATCGAAATCCAAACCACTTATGTTTGAAAGATCTATTTTTCTTACTTTTTCCCTAAAAAAAAAATTCAATTATCACTAAATTTAAAATAATTAATAAATAATACTAAATAATAATACTAAATAAAAATACAAAAATAAAAAAATAAAAAAACAAAAAATCAAAAATAAAAAAATAGAAAATAAAAAAAAAATAGAAAATAAAAAAAAAATAGAAAATAAAAAATAAAAAATAAAAAAAATAGAAATAAAAAATAAAAAATAAAAATAAAAATAAAAAATAAAAAAAATAGAAATAAAAAATAAAAAATATATACGTAGTATTTAAACAAATCGCTTCATCAGAGTTGGTGTAGACGCAACCATCTTCAGTCAAACACATGAAACAATGCCCTCCCACTTCGAGTTTGACCACTCTTTTCCCTATTTTGTATTCGTAAATGTTTGACAAGTTCACTATTGTTTGCAAATCTTTTTTGAGAGCATATTTATACCCACTACCTATTCAAAAAATAAAAAAAAAAGTTTCAAAATAAATTTTAAAAATTGCAAAAATTGAAATTTTTTTTAAATTATCTTTTAAAAATAATTAAATGACTAAAAATTAAAAATTAAAAATTAAAATTTTTTTATTTTTTGTGAAAAAAGTTTCAAAATAAATATAAATCTTAAATTAAAAAATATTTGAAAAGTGAAAAAATATTGAAGTTTACTCATTGAAAATATTACAATAATTCGTGGTATAAAATAATATTAAATGAATAAAATAAAAATATACATAGAAAAATATGAATAATGTTAAATTTAAAAATAATTAAAATGAAATATGAAATTTTTCAAATCATTCATGTTAAAAAAAAAAAAAAAGAAATTAAATTTCCAATATTTTTGATACCATACATCACTTGTACGTAGTTATCTTTTTCTAGAAGAGTTTTATTGCTGTCATACCATCCTTGTCCCTCTACTCTGTAGGCGAAAGCGTAACCCAAGCTAGACAAACAATATAATTCAACCATTCCTAAAATAAAAAAGAGTTATTTTTGATGAAAAAAACAGGAATAATTACATACATTATATTTTTTTTTTTATTTTTTACTTTTTTTTTTATTTTTTTTTTAATAAACAATTCCCAATCGTGAAAACTAAAAACCAGGTAGTATTGCATCTCAAATTAAAACTAATAAATGTTTGATTTTAGAAAAAGATATATCAATGTTATCTCACAATATCGATCATCCAAAAAATATTATAATTCAAAGATAATTTTTTTTGTTAACTTCATTGAGCAAACAGTAAAAAACAAGAATCATTTCTAAATTAAATCAAAAAATAAAATATTTCTCTAATAAGATAATGTTATTCTGTGTCATAATGAGCACCCCATAAATTTTTTTGTTAAAAAGTAGTTTCAATTATACAGAAATCACAAGGATTATACTTGAAATGATCAGATATAAACAGAAATCAAAAATTTAATGCTAAGAAATATCTAATAATTCAAGATTTTTTGAAATTTTTATAAAATTATTCACAAGATGTGTTCTTGAAATCATCTCAGATAAACATACATCTCGAATTTGATGGTGAAAGATATTCAGAAGAGGATCCATGAGTTTTTAAAAATTTTGAAGAGGATTAATTCAAAAGGATGAGGATATATTTATTATATCATCAGTTTATTTCATATAATTTCAAATAGATATATAAGGGATATATTCTTCCAATTTACCTTCATTTTCTTTCAAATTTTTATACATTGGGGTTTGAACCTCTATATTCTTTTTATCCTCCTTAATATCGATGTCAGATTGAAATTGAGATTCCTTTGATGTATTCTTCTCATCTTTTAAGTTCTTATTCCCCATTTTTTTAAATTTAAAATAAAAACGAGTTGCAATCATCTTCAACTTTTTACTGTTGACAAAAAGGCAAACAATAATGTCATTAATAAAAATTCAATTTTGAATATATCAGATAAAAAAAATAAAAGATTAAACAAATTGTTCAAATTGGTATCTTTTCTTTCAAAACCTATCTAACACGTTGTATGATAAATTAAAGGAAGATTCCCTTTCCAATAAATACAAATTAATTAAAAAAAAAATCGTAGGTGTTTTCAACATTGAAAGAAATATAGATTATGGGATTCTTATTTTCAAAAATATTTGCCACATTAGGATCAACAAGACCAAATACAAAAATAGTGGTACTATTCTTGAAGAAAATAGAAAAATATTTTTTAATACCGTTATACACTATCAAATAAATATTTTTCGCTTAAAATTTTTTTTTATTTGTCAGATGGTTGGATTGGATGGTGCTGGGAAGACTACTATCTTGTATAAATTGAAATCTGGAGAAGTTGTAAATACTACACCCACTATAGGATTCAATGTGGAGACTGTCGATCAAAATAATGTGAAGATGGACGTGTGGGATGTGGGTAAATGGAAAAATATATCAAGATATATAAAGAATATAAAGAGTATTAAATTCATAAAGAATATTTCTCAAAATAATGAACATTACATTCGAATTATTCTCCATTCATAATCAACATAATTACTTCATTCCATATATTTCTTTCCATAAATTAAGATTAATTATTATGTTTTAAATTATCAAAAGTGAATATAAGGATTATTCAATGAAATATATAATTTCAAAAGATGATATTTAAATTATTCAACAACAAATGATAAAAAAATAAAAAATAAAAAATAAGAAATCAAAAATGACTGAAAGAAGTTATTTCTAATTTCAACAACATCGAATAAATTTAAAATGGAAAAATGAATTCTACTTTATAATCATATCAAACATTCAATGGATTTAAATATTCAAGGGATATGAATTTCTATTTGCATCTTTTTAAAAATTTCTTACTTCATGAAAATTAAAAATTGGTTAGCGGAAACATTTTAAACGGTTATTATTATTAAATTAAATATTTTTCCAGTTTTAATGAAAATCAAGTTAGTTTATTTCCTATCAATCAAACACAAAACTTTTAAATTCAAAAAAAATAAAAAAAAAAAAATGAATACAGGTGGACAAGACAAAATAAGACCACTGTGGAGACACTACTTCCAAGGTACCGACGCCATCGTCTACGTGGTGGACACCTCCGACGTCGATCGCATCAACGAGTCCGCCGAGGAGCTCAACAAACTCATCAACGAGGAGGAGCTCAAGAACGCTTGTCTCTTGGTGTTCGCCAACAAGCAGGACATGACCCATTCCATGAAGGTTGACCAGGTCATCGACAAGCTTGGTTTGAACGCTTTGAAGAACAAGAAGTGGTTCGCTCAGGGTTGTTGTGCTGTCAATGGAAATGGCATTGTGGAGGGTTTTGAGTGGCTTACTAAGACTTTGAATACTAATTAAGCGATTTATAAGAAAAAAAAGAAAAAATTTTTTTTGTTTTAATTAAAAACTTGTTTGATAAATATTTTCTTTTTTTTTTTCAGTTTTATAAATATTTCTTTTTTTTTAAAATTTTTTTATTGTAAAAAATTAATCGTTAAGTAATGACTGGCCTTGGGAGTTTCATTAAAAGAACAAAGAAAAGAACTTTCTTTGAAATGTTTACGTAACTTGAATGTTTATTTGGAGACCAAATCTTTAAAAATTTTAAAATAAAATAAAAAAATAAAATTAATCAAATCATCTTTAAATCGATGTCCTTGTTATAGTTCAAGTTGATGATCGAAATCCAATTTTTTAGATTAGAGGTGTTATTTATTTAGATCTATGAGTCCCAGACACCACTCCTATTTGATCCACAACAAAAAATTTCCCCATTTTCTAAAAATTAAAAATATTAAAGAAATGCAAAAAATAAAGAAAGAAAATGAAAAAATGTTAATAAAATGAAAAAATTTTACCCAACAAAAAATGATAACCACCTGTTGCTATGGCTTTAACTTTCCTATGTTCATTTTTGTAAAAAAATCTAGATGTTTAAATGACCCATTCTAATTCTCCTTCTCCGTTGTTCCCTGTTCCATCTACATCCCTGTTGTCTATTTTTAATAAATTAAATTTAAAAATTTAAAATAAATATTAAAAATAAATTGAAAATCAAATAAAACATAAAAAGAAAAAAATAGAAAAATAATTTCAAAAGAAAATGATTGAAAAGTGAATTTTTAATTGAATAAAAGGACATCTTTAAAATAAATTTCATAATGATGAAAAAATAATAATAAATAAGACAATCTCCGAGGGACCCTGTAAACTTGGAAACAAGAAGAAAAGAAACCAAAACGTCGTCAAAACACTTTGAAAAATACTTGAATTCTCCACATTCCACCTTATAATTCTAACAAAATCCCATTATTAAATAAAGTTGCACATAAAGAAATATCATCACAAATATCAATAAAAGATTATTATGTCGATTCAAAATATCTTTTCTTGGAAAAATTTCGATGGTGTTCTATTAAGATCGGTTTTTCCGCATTTCATCGTATTCGTGGAAAGTTAAATACATTTCGTTCATATTTATAATTATGGAATAAAATCCGTTTTCTTTAAAACCATCTTTTTTTTTTTGAAATAATTTTTATTTTAAAAATTAAAAAATTTCTTTAAAAAAATTTTTTTTTTACTCCTAATATTAAAAATAAAAAACCAATTATTTATAAAAACTAATTTTAATTTTTTTCTTTTTCTTTACCATAATCCCCCTTCTCGAAACTCCCTCCCACAACAAAATCCCTCTTCTAATCTTAACCCTGTTATTCCCCATCCTATGTTACACAGACATACTTCGAGGGGTTATCAGTATTAAGTTATTTGTGTTTAAAAACTTACTTTGTTTGTTTATTTTTGGAGCAACTCCTATCCCTATTGTTGAAAAATTAAAAATTAAAAAATTAAATATTTAATTTACATATTCTATATGCTTGTATTTAATCATTCTTATCTATTATAGTTAATCATAATGATTTCAACCTCTTATTATGTTTTTTATTATAAATAAGCGGGAAAATTTATTGAATGATACCCACTGCATGCATAGATACTGCATTTATATTGATCACATATTCATATATTCCAGATCCCCTCTTGAATGTTTTGTTGGAAAGAATTTGCTTAAAAAAAAAATAAGTTGAACAAAAATAAACGTTATAGATTCGAAATATCGCAAAAAATGTTGCCAAATTTTTGTTTTGTTACAATCCACTTTTTACCAGTGTTATTTGTTTTAAATGTGGCTTTCAAATTATTGTCAGATAAATTCACTTGGTTGCTCTCCTTTCTCCAATGAATCTCCATGAATTTTTTTTTAATTTAATTTAAACTGTGTAAAATTTGATTTTAAAATTCATGAGAAGATCCAAGAAAGCACTTGAATCAATTCGTCAAAAAAAATAAAAATTTTAATTTTACTTTATAGAACATTGAAATATTTTTTATTAAAGAAAAATTTATTTCCGAAATCCGATAAATTTAGTTTTTCAAATCAAGATTGGAAATGGAATAGAAGGATAACATTTTATTGATTTGAAGGAAAAGCAATCCATAATTTATATTATTTAAAAAAATAAAAATAAAAAAATTATAAATAGGTGTGAAGTGTGAAATGAAGCATTTTAATAAAATTTAAAAAATATTGCACTAAATCTATTTCTTCTTTCCATAATCATCTTCATCTTGGTTGTTAGAATCTTGCTCTTGGGAATTAGGGAAATCATCATTTACTGAATGGATGGTTTCATCGACAACAAATTTGTCACCATTGACCTGATAATTAATTCTTCTGTTAACAGGAGGGTCATATTTGAAAGGATCATTGTTTAATGGGAATCCTTTTGTATCTTGAAGTTGATTGGATCCTCCAAAGATGGTGAATGGACGAGGTTTCTCTTGTTCATTGTGGACGTGATGGTTTTGCTTATCTTGTTTGTGGGGTTTTTGGTGTTTATTGTTCTTGTGGTGTTTGTTCTTTCCGTATTTATAGTGATGATGTTTATGTCTGTGTTTATGAACTGGTGGAGATTCTAATACAACGCACTGTGGATTAGGAATTTGAAAGGAATTAAAAATTGAAAAGTAATCTTTTGAATATTCAAAAAAATAAAACTTAAATTTTTCAAAAGGTGGGATTCAAAATTTATATCAATTCAGATATGATAGAATGCATATGGTGTATATGATATTATCATGAAATAACTATCGTTATAAATCTTCATTTTATGATTTTTTTTTTTTTACCTTCAAAGCATCAGGTTCTGCTTCGGAACATAATGGAATTTTCTCAATATCCTCAAAATTGTTATCATCATTGTTGTTTCTTTGAGGTTCTTTTTCTTTTTCTTTTTCTTTTATTTGTTCTTTTTGATGTTTGACAGGTGGCGTATAAGTATTAAATCCAAGAGGCTTTCCAATATAATGAGCACCTCTCTTTTCTAATTGATGTTCCTCTTCATTAAAAGAAAAAAAAGACAATATTCAACCATCTATTAAAAAGTTAATTTATTTTTACTATTCTCTTCATTGGATGTAGATTCTCCATATGATCTGTAAATGAAAAATAAAACAAAAACCAACAAAATAAATTGATTCCTTTTCATTTTTTTTTTATTTTATTTTATATATTTGGACAATTGTCAAAAATCGTGTCAAAAAAAAAATTATTTCATTCCTTTAGGAAAAAAAAAGATTTAATTTATTTATTTTTATAGGTGAATGAAAGGAATCAAACGAGCTGTTTTCTTTTGATAGTTTCTATAAAGATCAGCTCTTTCTTTTTTTTCGATCATTTTCTTTTCAACCATCTGTACAACAACGTGCAAAGCAGCACTGTTGAGGAAAGTTCCGAGAAAAGTCCACCAAGAAAAAGACAAACCAAAAAAAGCAAAGCCCCACCAAAATAACTGTTCTGCAAAATGATTAGGATGTCTGCTGTACTTCCAAACTCCTTTTAAATAATAAAAAAATAGAAAAATTAGAAAAAATAAAAAAATAAAAAAATAAAAATAAAAAATAAAAAATAAAAAATAAAAAATAAAAAATAAAAAATCAAAAATAAATAAAAAATAAAAAATAAATAAAAAATAAAAATGAAAATAAAATAAAAAATAAAAATAATTTCTTTTTACCTGTATCCAAAAGCTTTATTGTTTCTTTTTTGTTAAAAGACAACCTCTCGTTGTTTTGAATGTAATAAAACAATTGAGTGTCCGCAAAATAAGCCATCACAACCCCACAAACGCTCAAAACAACTCCCAATACATCATAGATGTTGAAAGGAATGTTGCCTTGGTGAATAAAATAAATCGGAGAGCAAATACCTTATTTTAAAAAAAAAAATTTAATAAAAAAAATCAAAAATATTAAAAAAAAATATCATTTATTGTTCAATTTTTCTTAATAAATTATTTTTTCTGTTTTGATTTATTTTATTTTATTTACCCACCAATAATACTTGTTGGGAGAAATATGCAAGGAAAAAAGATTTCCACCACCAACTTTTTCCATGTTGCTTGCTCATTTCAGTGAATCTCCAGTCTTCTCTAGCAGCTAGAAAATAAAAAATAAATAAAAAAATAAAAAATAAAAAATAAAAAATAAAAAATAAAAAATAAAAAATAAAAAATAAAAAATAAAAAATAAAAAAATTTGAAAATAAAAAATAAAAAAAATTAAAGAATAAATAACAAAAAAATATTAAATCAAAAAACAAGAATAAATAACATAAATAAAATATATGAACCAAAGTTCCACTGCTCTCTTCTAAAATAAGAATGAGTGAGTCTTATACTCCACAACCATATGATTAACAAAGAAATGGTTGATCTGTAGTAGTTTGCGTGGAGGTTAGGATGGTAAACGAAGAAATAGTTCATCATTACTGGTATGATGGTCCAATAAGGATCTATTAACTTTAAATAAAAAATAAAAAAAATAAAAAATAAAAAATAAAAAATAATATAAAAAAATAAAACAAAATAAAAAAAAAAATAAAAAAAAAAAAATAAAAAAAATAAAAAATAAAAAATAAATTTAAAAAATAAAAAAAAATTCCTTTAAAAAATCTTTATTAAAATTTTACCCTTCAATTTTATCATTATATTTTAGTTGAATCTTTTTTTCTTTATTTCTTTGTTTACCAAGTAGATTTTTGCAAGATGGACAAGATCCAAAAAGTTATATTCACAAATACAAAAAAGGAGATGTTCAAAGTAAGAAAAGGTCTGTACAACCCAACATAACAAAAACCCTCTTTAGAAAAAATCTCCGCTAATTGATATTCCCTATTAAAAGTCAACTTAGTGCATTCATTGGTGAGATAATCCATGAAATAACTTGCTGGTATTGCTGTAACTATTAACAGTATAGAATTTAGGATGTTAGATAATACACTGTGTTTATATTTTTGGAAGATGGTAGGTGGAAGTTTATCTGATTTAGATTTGTGTTGATTTGACTTTTTTTTAAAAAATTATTAGAAATTTCTTCCAAAATATACTTTATATTTATTTTTATTATGGAATGGATAGATGTGATATGGGGTAATAGAATGATAAATCTTTAAAAATGAATAATAATTCTATTGGTTATTATTATAGAACCATTATGCCAATATATTAATACAAAAATGAGAAAATCCCCGTTTTCAATGGAAATAAATTTTTACCCATGCGATGAAGACAATAATGTTCATAACAAATAGAACAATAGAATTTGTAATCCAAAAAGGCAGATTCAAAATCATTTTTTTTTTTTATTTATTTTATTTATTTGTCGACAAAACATCGAAAAGAATTCGCAAATGTATCTTTAGTGAAAGTGAACAATCTGCATGATGACGGTTTAAATATTAATTGGATGTATAAACCAAATTTTTAATAAAAAACAATTCAATTTAAAGATAATGAAGGGATCTGGATGGATGAGGAATCATAATCAGTCATCTCTTTTGTTTCTTTTGTTATCACCCCTTCTATCATCCCTCCTGTTGAAGTTGTTTCTGTTATCCCTCTTATTGTTATTGTTGTTGAAGCTATTTCCACCATCATTGCCACCAAATCTGTTATTGTTATCAAATCTAGAGTTATTATGAGGATTATCATTATTTCCACCAAATCTATTGTTGTTGTTAAAATTATCATTTCCATCATTGAATCTGTTGTTACTGTTATTATTATCAAATCTGTTGTTATTGGGTTGATTATCATTCTCATTTCCACCACTAAATTTGCTGACACGATCATTACCACCACCAAATCTGCTGTCATTATTCCCTCCACCACTGAACTTGCTGACACGATCATTACCACCACTAAATCTGCTGTTATGTTGATAGTCATCACCTCTGCGATTATCGTTTCTTCTGTTGCTATTGTTGTTGTCATAACCACTATCGTTGCTGCCACTTCTCCTGCTGTTGTCGTTATCGTTTCTGCGGAAACTGTTTTCACTGCCACTCCTCCTGTTGTTGTTGTTATCACCTCCACGGGAGAACTTTCTGTTGTCCTCGCCCTGAGGATTGTTCTTCAGGTCATTGAGGAACTTGTCCGTATCGTCAAAACTTTGGTTGTTTCTATTATTGTTATTGTAATTGTTTCTACCTCCACCACTAAATCTATTGTTATCAAATTTATTGTTGTTGTTGTTCGGATCAAACATATTGTTGGTGCTTTCCATCATGTTGTTCTGAAAGCCCATGTTACTGTTCGCATTGTTGTTGTTGAATCCCAAATTGGGGTTAAAGTTGACATTAGGATTGTTCATTCCCATGTTCAAGTTGCTATTCAAGTTGGGGTTGTATAACATGTTTGGATTCATATTTTTATTATTGTTGTTATTCATGCTGTTGTTTGGGTTTGGTTCTGGGTTTATGTTAGGATTACTTGACAAGGATTTTTGCAAAGGATCGTTGTAATCAAGAGTAGATTCATCTTTTCAATAAAATAACAATTTTTTAAAAAAAAATTTTTAATAAAAAAATAATAATTTTTAATAAAAAAATAACCAATTTCGTAAGAAAACTCAATTAAACTTTTGACAGTTTGTCCCGGATACTGAAACTTTGGAAACTTGAGTTTGCTTTTGTTGAGAGGACCAGATCCATCCTTCCAAGAAAAGTTGTTTTTATCAAGGAAGTCTCCATTGGCCCAACCAATCTTCCAAGTCTTTCCATTCATAGTGAATCCTGAAAAGTAAAATAAAAATAAAAGAATTCTCCAATTAAAATTGTAAAAAATAAAATTAATAAAAAATTAAAATAAAAAAATTAAGTTAATAAATTAAATGTCCTACCATTTAAAGATGCATATGCATTTTCTGCTTCTAAACGAGTAACATAAGTTACGAAAGCAATGAATGATTGGGGAAGATACTTGACTAATGCGATCCTTCCAAACTCCTTGCAAGAATTGCTGACAATCTCTTCACTGAGATCGTTGCTGACGTTTCCCAGCCACAAAGTCTTTGTGCGGATTCGGATGGTACCGAAATGTTCTCCTTTTTCTAGAGAATGAGGAGATTAATTTTTTTTTTAGATTTTTTTTTTTTCTTAGAATTTTTCATTCTTTTTTTTTTTATTATTTTATTTGGGGCAATGATGTTAAAGATCAAGTTAGAGATCAAAGTTATAGAAAGAGATTTTTTTATCAGAGCAAAGCAAACGAGCTAAAGAAGAAGATAAGAGAGATCAGTAAGGTAAAGAAATTTAAGAGTGATTTTTTTTTTTTGTTTTGAAATTGTTGTTTGTACCTTTTTATTATTAAAAAAAAATAATTTTTTTTTTTTTTTGCTTGTTAGATGTGATTCCTGCTTGCAACATGATAAAATCAAATTTGTTTAAAAAATAGATCATTGCCCCAAATAAAAAATGTAAAATGTAAAATGTAAAATGTAAAATGTAAAAATGTAAAAAACCAAAACGTAAAAAAAATACAAAGTGTTTTTTTGTTTTTTTTAAAAAAATTTTTTTTATTTGTTATTGTTTTGGTGTTACTTGAGACTGGTGCTAGGGGGGTTAGTTTTTTAAAAAACAAAAAGAAAAGAAATAACAGTTATAAAGATATGAATGATAAGATAAATACGAGTAATATAGAAGAAAAGAAAAAAAAAAAATACCCTGAAGAGGAAAATTGTTGGTGTCTTGCTGAGGAAAATTATTATTAGGAAGACTGCTAGGAATGTTGTTTGGGATGTTATTGAAGTCTTGGGGTTGATTAGGGTCGTAGTATTGGTTGTTATTGTAAGGAGGGTTGCTTTGATTCGGGTTGTGGATGTTTGGGTTGTTGTAATTGTCGAACTGACCGCCAAAGCCACTTTCAGGATTGTTTGGGTTGTACATGCCGCCTTGTGGAGGGTTATTATTGTTCAAAGGGGGATTAATAGGAGGGTTACTGTTGTTTCCACTGTTTTTGTTGGGATTGTTGTTGGGTTCCAAGTTTTCGTAGTTTGATGTCAATAGGGATGGATCAACGTTGAAATCTCCGTAGGGATTTCCGGTGGGAATCTCCAAGAGATTTTCTTTTTTGTGTTGATAGACTAGTTGATCATGATCGCTCTTGTTATTTCCACTCATCAAGATATTCATTAGGAAATTGAGGGTATCTGGCTGATTGGGATCTAATCCCTGAAGATCTGGAAGATTCAGTGCGAGATTCTCGATAGAATTTGTATTGTTTTTGTTTGTGGAGATGCCATCTCCTTCAAGCTTCTCATATGTAAGATGTGTAGGCAGATGCATCCTCAATTTGTTTATTACTTCCAGATTGAACATGTTGTTCTTCTCCCAGAAGCCCAATGTCCTATTTAATGAATGGAATGTCTTATCTGAGCTGCTCTTTCCCTTGCATAGCATCGAAAAATTGTAATCCAAATTCTTTTCAAATCTTGCACAAAATTTATCCTTATCACCATATTTTGATTTCGAATATTTGCAAATTGCATCTATTATATAGATTGATGTCAAGTTGCAATCCTCATTTTGTGATACATATTTATTCATGAATTTTTCTACTTCATACACAACGTATTTATAGTACTATTCAAAAATATAAAAAAAATATAAAATATAAGGATGTAATTATTAAGAATTTGGAAGGAGTATAAAATTATATAATATATTTTGGTGAAATTAAAAATAATTTTTGAAGAAAAATTGTTAAATTATTTTTATTTTTCATTGATGGTATTTTTTTACCTGAGAATTTAATGAAGCCAATTTTGCAATTTTATTAATTTTGGAGGCAGGAATAGGTGGTTTTACTTCTTTGAATTTGGATAATTCCTTGACAAATTCTCCTTCTCCCTTCCATTGATTTTTTGAACTCATTTTATCTCTGATATTTAGAAAAAGAGAATTATCTTTCTGATTTTTTTTTTTTTTAATTTTTATAAAACAGTTATGATGATGCAAATGGAAATATACAAAACATAGAATGTCAAAATATTTTGAGATTGAAGCCTAAATATATATTAAAATTTATTTATTTTCATTATTTGATTCATTTACAAGATCATTTACATCAATATTGGTATCAACTTTAATATCGATGTTATTATCTGCCCCAAATTCATCCAAATCAAAATCATTCAAAATGGATTCATCTATATTTCCATCTACAAGACCGAGATCGAAATTAGAAAGGGATTCATCGTTGAGAACATTGTTTATCTGATTTTCAAGCTCATTTTCATCAAATTGCAAATTATTATTGAGATTATTTGTAGAGGTATCGTTATCATTTGAATCTTGATTACCACCAAGCAATTTGGACATCTCTGATTGTAATTCTTCCATTTCTTTTGTGTTGAAATTAGGAATATCCTCTTTGTTATCTATTAGCTTTTGATTTTTATGAGGAAGTTCGTTGAGGGTGGAAATATCCAGTTTGGAGATGGTATCTCTCAATATATGCATTCTGGCAAAATAATTATACCAAAATTTGTCTTCTTTAATTCTATATTTTTTGGAAATTATATGTTATTGAAGTTATGTATACGTGTAAAGCATAATATAAATTTGTTATAAAATCTTTGAGATCTTTTGAATTGATAAATATAATGACTGAATAATATATTTGATTTTACTTGTTAGGAACCAAATAGAATCTTATTTTTCCTAATCTTTGATCATATTCCAATGCTTTGATAGCAATAGGAGTATATTTCTCCATATCAAATTCAAAATTTTCCAAAAGAGTGGGGGATGGAGTGTTCATGAAATTGTAAATCTCATGTGACAATAATTTTGCTTGATTGAGTATGATTTCCTCTTTCTTTGGATCATCTGGGAAGCTCCATGGATAAGCCAGTTGCCCTTCTTCTTTCTTGCTTTCATTTTGTTTTGTATTTATGATTTGGGTTGTTTGGTTTATCTTTTCTTTTATCGTATCTCCTATTGAAGAAAAGAAAGCTAATAAAAGTAAATTTATAAGGGAAATATTCAAAAAAAACGAGATTGTATTGTTGGATAATCAAAATATTCTTACATATTAGTTTTCCTTTTTCTTGATTCTTGTTATCTTCTTCTTTCTTATTATCAATTTTTTCTTCTGCTTTCTTCTCTTGTGTATTATTATTGTTGTTTGAAGATAAATTGAACCAATTCAACATTTTTTATTTAATTTGAATGTTTTGTGTAAGTATATTGCAATTGGAGGATATTTGAACAATATATGTGATAAAGCTTTCAGTTTTGTTTCCCCTTTTTTTATATTTCAGAAAAAATAAAAAATGTTTGCAATCAATTATAAAAAGATTGTTGTAAAGAAATTATCAACCAATTTTAGAGAAGCAACTGAAATAGTTCAAGGTGATTCCTTTATTTTGAGAAGAATTTTTTTTTTTAGCTGAAATAAACCTAAATTTGTGTGTAGTGCAATCAGTATTTGATATAAAGGAAGATGAAGTGGTAATCAAGGTAAAATATTGTGGTATAAATGCAAGGTATGAAAAAGGATTGAGAAAATATTTATAATTCAGTTAAATAAAATATATCTTCAAAGTGATGTAAATTATACAGCAGGGAAATATTTGGAAGGAGTGAATCCACCATTTGATGCAGGTAAAGATAAAAATAAATCCCATAATAAAAAATATTTTTATTTGTTAAGAAATGTTCCAAATTATTGATTTATGAATAAATGAATCAACAACCTAATACCATTCCTGTATATTTGATTTATAATTCCCATTTAACAACTTAAATTTTTAATAATATAAAAAATATAAAAAAGGATTTGAAGCAGTGGGAACAATACTCAAAAAAGGATCAAAAGTGAATTTAAATTTAGGACAACCAGTAGTTTTTGCAAGGTAAATATTTTTTTTTTTTTATTTTTTTTTTTATTTTTTTATTAAATTAGATTTGGATCTTTTGCTGAATACATTGTAGTTCCTGCAAAGATTGTGATTCCAATTCCAGAAGAGAAAAGAGAGTTTTTGCCACTGTTGACAAGTGGATTGACTGCCTCCATTTCCTTATCAGAAATCGGAGAAATCAAAAAAGGACAAACCATTGTAAAAAATATTTATTTTTTATTTTTTATTTTTTATGAATTATTTTTTTATATTTTATTTTTTATTTTTTATTTTTTATTTTTTATTTTTTATTTTTTATTTTTTATTTTTTATTT
>JAMYWO010000601.1:0-14734 GCA_024220525.1 Cochliopodium minus | reverse complement strand
TTAAATAAATTAAATAAATTAAATAAATTAAATAAATTAAATAAATTAAATAAATTAAATAAATTAAATAAATTTAATAAATAATAAAACCTTTTTGCTCCAAATCGGGGAGAATGATCCATTTTTCAATTCTAAAATGCTAAAACATTCATTTGTTTGGAAAGAATAAGTATTGGAAAGGAAGGAAAGAGCATTCAAAGAATGGAGAGGAGATTCTCCGAAATCATATTCTATTTCTTTTACGGAATAATCATCTTGAGCGTTAATAATTACCACTCCTTTTACTTGGTATTTGATTGGTCTTTTTTGGCTTGGAAGAACATAAACTCTGAAAATAATATCTGTTTTTGTTGCTTTTTTTTAAAAAATTATTAAAAAATCCATTTTTATAAACATTTATTTAAGAAATTATTTTTTTTTAAAAAAAATTTGAATAATAAAAATAAATAAAAATAAATGATTTCGGTTTAAAAAAAAAATTTGAAGTTATTGAAACCAAAAAGAAAAAATTATTTTTTGAAATTTAATTGGAAAATATTTAAATTAAATCAAAAAAAAAATAATGTAAAAAAATTTTACCAATCATTTCTTTTATGTGAGCGTCTTCATACAAAATGAATCGAGAAGTTTTGGGATCAAAATAAACTACGTAGCTGCGATGATGAGAATCTTTGTAACAAAAGATCCCGCTGTTGGACATTTCAACTTCATCAATCGGAATAAAACATTTGTCGACAACACAATCTTTCAAATTTGGAATGGTTTTTTCATTTTTTTCTATTTCTTCATTTATTTTGGATAAGTCCAAACAAACAATGAAAGAGTATTTGATTAAGTTTGAAATTTCATATTTTTCATAAGTAATGGTTCCTGTAAAAAATAGAAAATTAAAAACTATTAAAATTAAATAAAAATGTAAAAAAAATAAATTACATATAAAAAAATAAATAACATATAAAAAAATAAAAATGTAAAAAAAATAAATTACATATAAAAAAATAAATTAAAATTACATAAAAAAATAAATTACATAAAAAAATAAATTACATATAAAAAATTTAAAATAATATTTAAATAATAAAATTACATATAATAAATTACATATAATAAATTACATTATAAAAATTTAAAATAAAATTAGTAATAAAATTTTAAATTAATTAAAAAAATCTTTTTTTTTTTAACCTGAGATTATCAATTTATTATGTTTTGGCAAATGGTAAGAACCAGAAATGATAGACCTGGAAGGACCAAGACTCGAACTGAGAGAAAGAGCTTCAGAAGTATCAAAATCATGAACGTAATGCAAAGTACTCAACACAAGTAAGTTGGCGACTTGATCGTTCGAAGAAAGAGAAAATAATTTGTTGTTAAAAATGTAGAAAGGGTATGATTCCCTTGAAAATCTCACTGTATTAATTTGAGAGGATTCGTACAGAAATCTTTTTTTGAGCGAAACTAATCTTCCTGTTTTTGAGTCGAGTGTAACATTTGGCCCGGTTCTGGTTTGAAAGAGATAGATGGGTATAGTTACTAAATAATTTAATGGTTAAAATGATTACTTCAATCAAAAATTATCAAAAAATTTAAATTAATGAATGAATAAAATAATTTAAGTGATTTAGAAAGATAAATATTTAAAATAAAAGAAAATTAAAAGAAAATTAAATATTTAAAAAGGTAAAAAAAAAAAAAGATTCAGAAATCCTTGAATCAAATTTAATTAAAAAGGATACACTTTAATAAATTTTTAAAAAATTTTAATTGATAAAAAAATAAATGATTTAAATAAATGAAAGAATAATCAGAAAATAAAAATTATTAAAAACATAAAAAAATGTGAAATTTCTACCTGTTTCATTATCAAAGTAGAGGGATTTAATAAACCTGTTGCCATATCCGGAATTACTTGTAGGAGGTTGGCTGAAAGAAGTTTTCCACAACAAGTTCATCGGTTTGACACCATTGGGAGCGACTTTATTCAATTTGATGAAAAAGTGATAATCTTCGGTGTAAGCAGTATTGCCAACAGAATTCTCCATTATGATTTTGAGTTTTTCTACTTCTTCGTTTTGAAAGATTGAAATTGTAAACTTGCAATATTTGTTTGTAATGTCATGTTTGAATTTGCTGCTCTCTAAATGCTTTTTTGCTTCTTCCAAATGTCCGCTGTCAATAAGATTTCTAGTCATGAGAGTTTCCCCATCTATTCCATGTGTCGATTTCATTGCTAAGTTCCAGTACTCCAATACTTTTTCAGGAGAGTTAAGTTCACTATAAAGATGTGCGCAAGCTGCCATTCCTTTAATTAAATAAAAAAAATGAAAAAAAAAATTAAATTTTTTAAAAAATGAAAAAGAGCAAAACAAAAAAATTTAAAAAACAAATTAAAAATACCGTATGGATAACTTTCTGGAATTAATTTGACAAGCTTTTCCATCAATTCTACTGCCTCTTTATCACAACCATGTAATCTAAAGTATGTGAAGTTTCTGAACAAGTAATTCCAAGTGACTGTATTTCTATCTTTCTGTTCTAGTTGTTGGATTTCTGTGTTTTCTTCGAGATATCTATAATTAAATAATCAAAGTTGTTACATATCAAACTTTTGAATATTATTTTGATTGCTTACTTTCTAGAGTATAAAAGTGATTTAACCGGATTTTCTGAGGACAAAGCTTGTGAATAAAAGTAATCAAAATGTTTTCCATAAAACTTTGGAAATAGTTTTTTGTAATGAGAAATTAGTTCTTCATTATCTCCGTACAGAAGAATGAGCGAATCCAAGAAGCAAGATGGAAAATCAGAAGAGTCCAAAAATTCTTTCTTATAATAAACATCACTGCAGTTGTCCTCTCTGTCCAAAAAATCATTTTCGTTAATAACAATACTAACCACATTTTTTGGATCTTTCAACAAACTTTGATAATCAGATAAAATTCCCGCAAAGTAGACTCCTCGCGACAAATAAGTGTATTTAAACTCTTCTATCAATTTTTGGATTTCTTTCGGTAATAATTTTGTTTGGAGTTTGTTCTTCACTACACTTTCTATGCACATTTCTTTCAACGTTTTTTTGGGCGAGGAGTAACAGAATGATTCATTCTCTTTCTTTATCAATACTTCGATGTCTTTAAAATTTAATTTTTTGGGAACTTCTTGATCCAACTTTTTTATGTTTGTGAATTCATCTTTTCTTTTTCATTAATAAAAAGGAAATTTGAATTTAAATTTCCTTTAATTTTGGAAAAAAAATTCTTGTTTTACATGATCTCTATAAATTTCTTCTCTTTGAGTTCCTTCACTATATTTAAATATTTCTTATTCAATTCATTTTCCTCAATTCTCCCTGATGTATTGATCTAAATTAAATTATTTAAAAAAATATATTTTTATTTTCCGGTCTAAAATAAAAAGAAAGAATTACATGATTCAAGCATTCTTGAAATTCATCTTTCAAATCAAATTTATCTTTATTTCTCACAAATATCGATTTTTCTTTGTTAAATTTGATCAATCCCTTCTTCAATAAAACAGTAAAAGGAGCATTATCTTGTTTGGTCTTTACAAGTTCTTCTTTACTCAATCCATTTTCCAATTTCATCCACATATCATATTCCACAAAGTTATCTTTCCTCAGCAACCCATCCTTTGTCAAAATATAGAAATTCTGCTTTTTCTTTTTTAAATCTATTGCCATTTTTTCACTAAGTAAATTCAAATATTCATTCACTTTTTCTATATCCAATCCCAATTTCTCCAAAATTGTTTCTCTATAGGTTTCCTCGAAATTGTTAATATTTCCTTCTGATAATTTACCAAGAAACATCTTTGAAAATTCGAGATATTTTTCAAAATATTTGTCTTCAGATACATCTCTTTTCAAATTTTCTTTCATTTTTTAACGAATATAAAAAATTTTTTTTTTTTTTTTTTTTTAGATAAAATTAACTTAAACAAATCAAACAATCAATCTAACAATAAGAATCTTTATAGTATGGAATGATCATTTCTTGATCAACTAATTTTTTTTTCACATTTTTTAATTTCTGTGAAATAATTTTGCTCCCATTTGAAAAAAAAAAAATCGTTGTTCAAATAAAATGGAGAGAACACGTATCATCTTATTCTCATTCATATTTATAATGTTATTTTCAATGATATATGCACAAATCTCAAGTGCGAAGAATATACATTCTGATAAAACAAAGAAATTGGAAAATAATAAATTCAGAGAGAGATCTCCAGTATCAAAAAAAGAATTGAAAGATCAAATGTAAAACAAATCATAAAAATAAATGTCTTTTTATTATATCTTGCATATCTTTACAAATATTTCATAATTCACAAATTATCAGATTGTATTTACTTTTACATGTACATATAATTTGTTTAATCTATCAATCATCTTTTCTTATAAAGGAAATTTGATGCATCTGGAAGATTGAACAATCCAACATGTTCATTGGGAACACATCTGATATGGACATCAGAATTAGGAAATCCAATCTACAACACACCATTGATAGCAGATCTGGATTCAGATGGAGAGAAAGAGATAATAATAGCGACAGAAACGCATTTCGTGGAAGTGATCAAAGCACAAAACGGAGAAAAGGCACCAGGATGGCCTTTCTCATTGAGTTCGTCCTCATTCCAATCAAGCCCCTTACTCTTCGACGTAGATCAAGATGGAAGACAAGAAATCATTATAACCACCTTAAATGGAGAGATTTTATTTTTAAATACAGAAGGGATACCTTTGTACAACAACACCATTAAAATTCCAAAATTAAAAGTTAAAGAGAAATGGTACGAAGGTTTGGAGAGCATTCCTGGTAACATTTATGCTGATTTGCATACAAAGGGAGTGGAAAGGAAGAAGGGTCCTTTCAAAAGACCTCACAAGAAGAAAGAGGATGCTTCTGCCAACAAAAATGGTTCTCCTGCTCCTGTTGCCCCTGAAAAATCTGATCCCAACGTCTTTGGTTCCGAGAGTGGCACAATCACTGATGAAGCAATAGAAAGTTTGGATGTAAAAAAAAAATCAATTTTTATTAATTTTATATTAATTATTTATATTTTATTTATTAAAATTTTTTAAAAAAAGTTCTTATATTTATTCATTTTCTTAATTTCTATTTATTTTCTCATTTAAAGATTAATAATTTTCTCATTTATGATTTATAAAATTAATTTATTTTTATTAATTTTAAGAATTGTTGGGTGAAAAATATTTTTATTTTAACCTTGTCATATTTGTTTAAAAGATTTATTTTTCATTTTGTTTAAAGAGAAAATTTACTTATTTTTAAAATATTTTAATGATTTATTTTTCATTATAAAATTTTTAATAAATATTTTTTCGAAAGGTTTTTTTGACAACAAGTGTATCGGAACATTATTTGAAAGGATATCAATACGATCCGCTCAAATCAAGTGTAAACGAAGATCCTCAACCTGAAACAGGCTATTTATTGCTCCCTCCTCACGTCCTCGCCACTCCTGTCATATCAGACATCGATGGTGATGGGAATTACGAGATTATCATCGCCACTTCTTATTATTTTGATGCACAAGAAGAGTTGAATTTGCCTCAAGAAATAGATACAACCAAATATGTAGCTGGAGGTAGGAATTTTTTTTTTTTATTTTAATGAGTAATATTTCATTTTTGATTTATATTTTCATTAAAATAGATTTTTGATTTTTGATTTATTTATTTTTTAGATTTTTATTTTTGATTTTGATTTTTTTTTTTTTAAAAGTTTATTTGATTTATTATTCATTTTTTCTTAGATTTTATTTGGATTTATTTGATTTTTTTTAAATTTATATTTTCATTAAAATAGATTTTTGATTTTTGATTTATTTATTTTTTAGATTTTTATTTTTTGATTCATTTATTTTGATTCATTTGTTTTTTATTTTTTTTATTTTATTATCACATTTTTGTTGAATTTTTTGTATGATTTCAAAAGGTATTGTTGTTGTGGATATTAAAACAAGGAAAGTGAAATGGCAGATAGATTTGGATCTCACCACTGACGATTCTGCCTACACTGCCTATCTTTTTGCCTCTCCCACCGTAATAGACATGAATGGAGATAAACAACAAGAAATCATCATTGGAACTGGTAAAAATAAAAACATGTTATAAAAAACATGTTATAAAAAATATGTTATAAAAAATAAAAATAAAAAATTAAATTTGAAAATTCATTTAAAAAATTTTAAAAAATAAAATTAAAAATTAAATATTAAACTATTTTTTTAGGTGTTGGTTTTATTTATGTGATAGATTGTAATGGTGGAATTATTTCTCCTTGGCCTCTTGTAGCGGATTCAATTTCGTCCCAAGTAAGAAAATTAAAAAAAAATTAAAATTAAAATTAAAAAATTTAAATAAAATGAAATTAAAAAAATGAAATTAAAATTAAAAAAGTTATAAATTAAATAAAATGAAATTAAAATTTAAATAAATTTTAAAATGAAATTAAAATTTAAATAAATTTATTAAAAATTTTTATAAAATGTCAAATAAAATTAAAATTAAAATTTTTTTATATGGTAGGTTGTTGTAGAAGATATAAACAATGATGGTAACTCTGAAATAATTATTTTGGACAACAAAGACAATTTGATCTGTTACAACCACAAGGGGGAAGAACTTTGGGAATTTCAAATAAAATCAAACCTTGGCAAGAAAATCACTCATCATCCTACTATCGGTGACATTGACGGAGATGGGCAATTAGATGTTGTAATAGGGACTAAGAGTGGTCATATTTGGGCTTTAAACGGGAAGACTGGAAAGGTAATATTTTTTTAAAAAATTTTATTTTATTTTATTCCAAATTTTATTTTTTATTTTTTATTTTATTAAACATTTTGGTACTTTATTATTTTTTATTTTTTATTTTTTATTTTTATTTTTAATTTTATTTTCCTTTTTTATTTTCATCAATTTATTTTTTATTACATTTTGGTACTTTATTATTTATTCTTTTTTATTTTTTATTTTTTATTTTTATTTTCTATTTTTTATTTTAAATTGAAATTATTTTTTAAATTTTGTTTTATTAAACATTTTGGTACTTTATTATTTTTATTTTTGAGTTTATTTGTCCAATAAATTTTTTAAAACAATTTTATCAAAAATTAGCCACTTATGGGATATCCAATGATGGTAGGAGGAGAAATCAATTCGCAAATACAACTTGTCAAAATAGATTCCAGCTCTGACCAATTACATCTTATTTTCCACTGCTCAGATGGGTTCATTTACAACATAAACGGCATGGGGAAATGTTTCGAAAAAATTGAAATTGGAGAAGATTCGTAAAAATTATTCTTTTTTTTTTATTTTTTATTTTTTTTTTATTTTTTATTTTATATTTTATTATTTATGATATATATTTTTAAATTATTTATTTTTTATTTCTTTATTATTTTTCTATTTATAAATTAATTTTTAATATTTCATTCATAAATTTCATTTATTATTTCATTTATTTTTATTTTAATTGGTATTTTTTATTTTTTTATTTTTTTTATTTTTTTTTTGTTTTATTTAATTATTTCTATTTTAAAAGATATTCATCAATAATTATTGATGATTTGAGTGGACATGAGAAATTGGACTTTTTGGTGTTGACAACAAGAGGGAGAGCATTTTGTGTGGGAACCAGAAAGGAATACAACCCTTCTATCACCTGGGTTGCCAACTGGTACGGTGCTTCCAACGTTCACACTGTTGATTCTCAATTTCACGGTAAAAAATTATAATTAAAAATAATTAAAAATTAAAAATTAAAAATTAAAATTAAAAATTAAAAATTAAAAATTAAAAATTAAAAATAAAAAAATTTAAAAATATAAATAAATATTTTTAAAATTCAAAAAGATTAATTATAAATATTTTTAAAATTCAAAAAGTTTTATAAAAAAATATAAAATAAAAACAAAAAGTTTAATAAAAATAAAAAAAAATGTTTTTTGCAGGAGTTTATGTTGAACAATTCAGCAGAAAATACAGAGACATCATTGGAAGCACCTTCCCCATCGTCTTCTCCATCACCGACAAACGCACCATCGACAAAACCAACCCTCCCTTCTACCTCATCGAGATCTACATCGATGGGAAATTGTTTTTGGAAAAGAAATACTCTTCTTCGGGCATTTTCATTTGGAACCTTCCTTCCCCTTCCACTCCCAAGTTGTCCACCATCATTTTGAAGATGACCAATGAGAAGGGTCAGATTTTTTTCGATTATTACACCCTCAGTTTTAACCAGCATTTCGCCAAAACTTTTAAAGTAAACATTTTAAATTATTTATTATATTTTTAAAATATTATTTTTTTTCATTTTATTTTATTTTTTAAATTTTTTCTTGATGTTATTTTTATTTCTATGTTATTTTTATTATTTCTCAATCTTATTTTCATTTTTTATATTTTTTATTATTTCTTAATGTTATTTTCATTATTTACTTATTTTTCATTTTTTTTTTTTTAATTTTCTTGATGTGATTTTTATTTTTTATTAATTTTATTAATTTTATTTTTATTTTTATTTTTTATTTATTATTTATAATTTTTTATTTATATTTTTTAATATTAAATTTTATTTTGATTAGTGGATCCTGGTTATACCATTTTTGGTTTTGTCTGTTATTATTTTGTATGTTAAAGAAGTCAAATCAAAGTTGCCAGTCATTTTTGAAACAGAAGATGGAATCAATTTGTCAAAGGATGACTGAGAAAAAAGAAAATAATTAAAAAATTTTTATTTAACATAACAAAAAAAAATTTGGAGTCTTTTTGACTTAATGCAATAATTTTTTTTTTAAATTAAAAAAAATTAATTATTATTAAAAATAAAAAATAAAAAAAAAAATGAACCTTTCTTCTTTTCCAAAATTGATTCTTGAAAATATCTTCTTTAATTTAGAATCAAACGATGATATTTTCAATTGTTGCTTTGTTGAAAAAAAATGGAACAAAATAATACAGGAATCCAACAAAATATGGAAGAAAATATTCTATCAACTTGCATATTGTGATGAAGAAGATCTTTCCATTCTGAAAGATTTGCCAGATGAAATGAATTTAAGAAAAGGAGATCCAAATTATAGAATGTTAACTGATTTATTAGGTAAATTATATTAAAGAAATTGATTGGATTAAACCTAATTTTTGAATTATTTTTTTAATATTAATTGAGAAATTTCGAAGAAAATTTTTTATTATTATTAATTTTTTTTATTTTTATTCAATTGAACCCAAACATGAAGATTTTGAAGAATTAAAACAATTAAATAAAAGATTGAGAGATATTTATGCAGTAGTGGCAATAACAGCATACAGAGCTTTCCCTACAAACGAAGTCAAAAAAGATCCAAAAGAGATTGAAGAAAGAATGAATGAATGTTTCTTGACTCATTCTACAAATATAAAGCAATATGGAGATAAGAAGAAAATAGAGATATTCAAACAAAAACTGGATTATAAACTGTTCAAATTAAAAAAGAATAAAGAAAAGCAAAAATTGGTCAATCCAGAAGAAAAAGACGGCAAACTTGTTGAGTATTATTATGATTACGAAAAAATCAAACCAAAAACATTCAGTGTAAGTAATATTAGTGGTGTAACATCTCGATTTTTAGATACAATCAAAGGTAATATTATATATTTTATTTTTCAATTTTTTTGTTTTTTAATTTATATTTTTTTTTATTTTTTATTTTGAAAAAATAGTTTTGGTTTCTGGTTCAAACTTGTTCTATATGACTTTTAAACCTCCTTTTTCTGTGAATATCAAGCAAGAGGAACAACAAGTGTTGTGGAGGAGAATGAAAAACTTTTTTTTCCCTTCTGATTGTGCTTCAAAAATGAGTGCTTTGGAATACAACGCAAACGAATTTACAAAAGGTATTTACGAACGTGGATTAGAATGGTGGTAAAATAATTTTTTTTTAATAAAATTTTTTTTTATTAATTTAAAGTTTTTTTATTTTTTTTTTATCTTATATTATTTTATTTTTGATTTTTATTTTTAATTTTTTATTTTTTTTTTTAATGATTTTTTTTTTTTTAGGGGAGTTTATTGTTATGCTGTTTATTGTCCAAAAAGAAATATTATTTTTGTTTTTACTGCATCTGAAACTGATTAAATTTAAATTTACAAAAGTTTTTTATTAAATTTTTTTTTTTAAATTAAAAATTGATCAACATTAATGAAACTATTAAGTTTTTTGAAAACCAAGGTTTCTAAATCTTGACATGGTATCATAGTAATCCTTATGATTTCAAAAAGAAGAGGTTTGGGAAACAGTTTGTTTGAATATTGAGAAGAAACAACTTTAATTGTAAGAAAAATGTTCCAAATTATTTTTTGAGTGATATCAGGAAAGAAAACATGATTTTGAGGATTCCAAAGCAAACCTATTGAATAAATTTTTTTAAAAAAAATGCAAAAAAATATTAAAAGAAATTTTTTTGAATAAAAAAATTTTTAAAAAATATCAAGAAAAAAATTTTTGTTTAAAATTTAAATTTTACCTTTTTCGTAATCTTCAAACAAACCAATAATTTTAGAAGGTAAAGTTGAAATTTCATTTTTAAAATAAATATTTGGCTGAGCCAACAAAACTATGAAAATCTTCTTAGAAGGTGTAACCAAGCTGTCATGAGGATAAGTCTGAAAATAGTTTCGGGCAGTCAAAGAACATTTCATCTCCAACAAGAAACGCAAAACAAAAGGATCCATCTTCCTCCTATCGAAATATTTCTCAAGAATGGAATAATTCGAATTGTTTATCTCCGCTTTATTTTCCAAGAAAAGTTGGATGACATTCATGTCAACATTATGATTGAAAAAATAATAAGAAAAAATATCTTTTCGATTCTCCAAACTAACTTTTTTTTCTAAAAACAAATTAAGATAATGAATGTCAAAAAAGGTCTTTGTAATGATCGTGAAAAGTATTGAAGCGAGCTTTTCTTTTTCAAAGTTTTGTTTGTCTATGATGAATCTGAGGAAGTCGCAGGTGAGGTTGGGGTTTTTGGTGAGGTGGTACACGCATTTGTTCATGTCTGCTTTGCTTTCGATGAGGTAGTCGCAGATCTCTTTGTCGAGCCCCTTTTTGGAATGATCGAAGAAATATTTCAGCACACTTTCTCCTTTGTTGTTGATGCTATCTATCTTGAATCCTAGAAATTTGGATTAAATTATATTAATTTTAAATTAATTTTTTTATTAATTTTGGATCGATTCATTTGGAGAATGTGATATTTTAAAATGGACAAGAATATTTGAACTTTATATTGCTGAATTTTCTTTATTAAATTAATTTTTCTTTCATATTTCTCAATATATATTTTTGACCATTCAAAACAATAAAATGTTGATTTTCTTCAATTCTCCTTTGAATTATAGGTGATATTATCTTTCTTTTTCAATATTTATTTCTCTTTTTAAATTTCTTTTTCTTACCATTCTCAATGAAATATCTCACAATCTCTATTGTTGCAAGATCATTTAGAAATAAACTGTGGAGAGGTGTTTCACCAGCCAGATTGGCCAAATTCACATCTGCTTTTTTATTTACCAAAAATTCAACCATCTCAACATCCACTTTCTGATTAGAGCACAATAGATTCAATGGCATATTGTGGAATTTATCTTCTGATATCAAATTAACTTCCAATTTTGGATGATATTTGCTATATTCTTCGAATAATTCGATATTCACCTTCTCATATTCACATACCTGATGAATTTTGATTTTGGAATATTCTATTTTATCTCTATCTCTTTTTGACATCAAAAAATCTCATTCAATATTTTTTTTTTATTTGAAAATGATTTGCATTTAAATTTCATTTAGAGTCACATCAATATCAAAGAAAAAATGTTTACAGATAAAGACAAAAATCATTTTATATTTGGAAAGGTTTAAGAAAGAACAGATATCAACTATTTTGGATCTCAGCTATTATAATATCTTGAAAATACATTTCCTGAAGATAATTCTTTGTTTTGACACTATAATTTAGGAACTACACATCATAGATACATTTAGATAATGGATGTTAAAATACCTTTATTTTAATTTTAATTTAAATCATTTTTTGTTTGTTTTTATTTGTGAAAATCATTAAAAAATGACTTCAACAACTTTTTATTAAAAAAAAAAAAAAAGATTTGTTCCTACCTTTTAAGAATGGACCTTTCTAATCTTCCAAGACTGATCCTGGAAAAAATATTTGTATCATTCAAATCAACAAATGATATCTTCAATTGTTGCCTTGTTGAAAAAAGATGGAACAAAATAATTCAAGAATCAAACGAGGTATGGAAGAGAATATTCTTCAAATTGAAAAGTGGCAAAGAAATTCGAAAAGATCTCTCGTTGATTAAGGGATTACCCAAAAGAATGTGTTTCAAGAAAGGAGAGCCAGATTATAAGCTATTGATAGAATTGTTGGGTAAAATAATTACAAAAGAAAAATGAAAATATCACCGTTTTAAATTAAAGTACCCAAAAAATTCCCTTTTCAGAATGAATGGGATGATATTAAATTGGGGATATTAAAGATTGGTGGTGGAACCTCTTTCACATGCTTTTATGCCTTTCCTCCCAACGATATCACCACTGATCAAGATAAAATAAGGGAGAGGATGGATGAATGCTTCATACATCATACAATAAACATATCAGAGTTTGGAAAAAGGAATATAGAGTATGAAATTAAATTGAAATATCGAATGTACAAAGAAAACAAAGCCAATCCGATATATAAAGATAAAACCTCTTCAATTAAATTTGATTTCAGCAAGATTCAAACCAATTTTGAACATATCTATGTTGAAGAACTATTCAGCAAAAAAGATAAGAGATCATTATGTTACAAAATGACTTTCGATACTCCTTATGGTACTGGAAGCGATAGTAAAGAGAAAGAGGAGTTGTGGGAGAAAATGCTCGATTT
Organism: Cochliopodium minus; assembly: GCA_024220525.1. Lineage (NCBI taxonomy): Eukaryota > Discosea > Himatismenida > Cochliopodiidae > Cochliopodium > Cochliopodium minus. The sequence goes on along the minus strand of JAMYWO010000601.1, from coordinate 1,737 downwards.
TTTTTTCCCAGATGATTGTGTTTCTCAATTACAAGCAATTAAATATTATGCCACTGAATTCGTTTCAAGTGTTTACGATAATGGTCTAGAGTGGTGGTAAATTTTTTTTTTTTCATTTTTTATAAAAAACTTTTCGAAATTTATTACTTTTTTTCTTTGTAAAGGGGTGTTTACTGCTTTTCTATTTATTGTCCAAAGAGAAATCTTATTTATGTTTTAACTGCTTCTGAAACTGATTAATTAAAAATGGTTTTTTTTTTTGATTTTCTTTCTCAGATTTATTTCGAAAAAATATTTGACAAGTTTTTGAACTGTAAAAAAAAAAAAAAAAAAAAAAAATATTGCGCTTCTGAATTAAATGTTTGGCAGCAGTGGATTTGAATCAGAAAATTCATTATGGGATAATTTATTCCAAGATGATCATGATGAAGAAAAACATGATAATGTAAATAAAAATATATTACGTTAATTTTCAACGAATAAATATAATTACAAAATATTTATTTTTTCCTTTTTGTAAATTACAGGAGAAACAATTGAACAGAGATTCGATTATATTTCTCATAGATTGTCAAAAACAAATGTTTGTGGAAAATGATGATAATGAAATAGCTTTTGAAAATGCCTTAAAATGTGCGATATCAGCCTTTACAGATAAGATCATTTCAAATGAAAGTGATTTGTTAGGGATATGTTTCTATGGCACAGAAAAAAGCGATAATTTCAACGATTTCAAGGGTGTATATGTCTTACAATCCTTGGATATCCCTGATGCTCAGAGGATCTTGTCGTTGGAGGAGATCTTGGAGGGATTCAAAGAGAATAAAACGTTCGAATATGGATATTACAAAGAGGAATTTCCATTATCCGATGCATTATGGACCTGTTCAACAATGTTTTCAAATTGGTAAAAATTAATTTTCAATTTATTGCGGATATTAAATTAAAAATAAATATAAAAATAAATTTAAAATAAAATTATTAACAACAATTCAAAAAACAAATATTCTGGTGAAAATTTTCTTTGAAAAATATTTTTTTTCTTTAGTAAAGTAAAAGTAGGACACAAAAGAATTTTTTTGTTCACAAATGATGACAATCCAAACAAAAACAGCTTCGACATCAAAGAACAAGCACTCCAAAGAGCCAAGGACTTAGCAGATCTCAACATTCAAATCGAGCTCTTTTCAATGAACGCACCCGACAAGAAATTTGATCCTTCTTTGTTCTACCATAACATCATCTCAGTAGATGAAGAAGATGAAGATTTTGACATTAACAAAGTAAAATGTTCTTTTTTATTTAAACCTTTTAAATTTTTTTATTTTTTATATTTTTATTAATACTTTATATTTTTTAAAAAAATTTATATTTTATTTTTATTTACTTTTATTTATACTTATATTTTTTTTTAAAAAATTTATATTTTATTTTTTATTTTTTATTTTATGTTTTATATTTTATATTTTATATTTTTTATCATTATTTTTTTAATTTTTTTTGTTTTTTAGATTTCCGCTTCAAAGTTTGAAGAGTTGAGAGCGAGAGTAAGGAGAAGAGAATTCAAAAAGAGATCTATGGCCACCCTAAACTTCACCATTGCCCCAGAAGTGACCATCTCTGTGCAACTTTTCACTTTAACACGTACAACAGAAAAAGTAAAATTAAAAAAATAAAAAAATAAAAAAATAAAAAAATAAAAAAATAAAAAAATAAAAAAATAAAAAAATAAAAAAA
>JAMYWO010000600.1:0-10000 GCA_024220525.1 Cochliopodium minus | reverse complement strand
TTTTTTTTACTTTTTCTCTTTCTTCTATGGACATGATTTTTCCTTGACTTTCATTCTTGGGTTCTTTTTTTGCTACTTTCTTTTCTACCTTTTCTTCTTTTTCTTCTTTTGGTTTTTCAGAGCTTTAAATTTTAAAAACAATAAAATAAAAAAAAATTTAAATTAAAAAGATTTTGAAAAAGAGATTATTACCTGTAATTATTTACTATTCTCGCAAATTCTCCATTTTGTTTCATCAACTCTTCATAGTTTCCTTTGATTAATTATTTTAAAAAATAAAAAATGTTTCAAAAATCAAAAAATAAAAAACAAATGTTATAAAATTGAATAAAACATCAAAAAAATAAAAATAAAAATAAAATTAAAAATAAATCAAAAAATTCAAAAATAATCAAAAATACCACTCTCGATTATTGATCCATTTTGGAGAACTAAAATTCTGTCTACAACAGGAAGATATTGAAGTTGATGAGTGACGAGGATCCTAGTTTTTCCCTTCAATCTATCCATGATGCAATTCTCAAAAATCTTCTTTCCAACGTGAACATCTACTGCACTCAAAATGTCGTCAAGCAAATATACTTGGGAGTCTTGGTAAACAGTCTTTTTGTTCAGTAAAAAAAAAATATGAATAAATTGAACTGGTGGAAATTTTAAAAAAAATTTATTTTTTTTACTCTTGCTACAGCTAAATATTGAATTTTAGTTTTTGAATGAAGAAATTTTTTTTCTCCAAAATAATATTATAATTACCAATTCTTTGTTTCTAAAAAAAAAAAATTAATAAAAAAATTGAATTTTAAAAAAAAAGAAATTACTTGTCCACCACTAAATTTTTTTTTAAAAAAAAAAAAAGAGAAAAATAAATTCAAAAAAAAGAAATTGATTAAGATTAAAATTACCTCAAGTTGATCCCTTTTTCTCCAATTTCTGTTGAGTCACCCGCAGGAAGGATACTAATATCTTGTTCTAATTCACATACTTTGAGAACGTTGGCGTAATTTTCTTCTCCGAGTCTCTTTCCAAACAGAATGTTTTCTCTCACTGTCAAGTTTTGGATCCACGCGACCTGACTTGCATAAGCAACTGTCCCATTAATTTTGACAGATCCATCTTCTTTTTCCAAATCTCCCTATTAAATAAAAATGAATTAAAAAAATAAAAAACTAAAAATTTAATGTTAAAAAATATTAATTTTTTAAAAAATGGAAATTATGATAAAAATTGAAAAAAATAATAGAAAAAAAAATTGAAAAAAAAAAATAATAATTAAAAAATTTTACATTTAAAAATAAATAAAAAAAATAAAGAAAAAATAATAATAACATTAAAAAAATATGAAAATATTACCAACAAAGCAGACAACAAAGAACTTTTACCACTTCCCACAGCACCCACCACAGCAACAAATTCTCCCTTTTTAACTTTAAAGTTGATGTTTTTGAGTACAGAGTTTCCTTCTACCCAACTAAAAGAAGCATTGTTCACTTCTACCGCGTTGGTTTCTTTGTTGTTTTCGTCGTTGTCCCATTCAATGCTCGAAGAGTCTCTGTCTTTGGACAAAAGATAGTTTTGAACTCTTTTCATTGAAATTCTTGAATCAATAACACTATTAATAGCCATTGGGAGTGATGCTAAAAAAAAAATATTAATTTAAACGTTATTAAAAATTAAATTTGTTTTGATTTCTTTTAATATTTTTCTTTTTTATTTTTTTATTTTTATTTCTTTTTTTTTATTTTTTATTTCTTTTTTTAAAATTTTTTAAAATTTTTTGTTACATAAAGGAACCCTTAGAATGTTGAACAATGCAATAGATGTGAATGCAACTTCTGCCGTAAGATTGTTTCCAAGCAACACATAAGAGGTGAAAGTAGCAAGCGATACTAAAGGGCAAATTAAAAAAAAACAAAATTAAAAAAAAAATTAAAAATTTTTTTTATTACCTAACAATGGAGTACATTGCCAAAAAAATACATTTCCTGAGTGAAGATAAGAAACTTTCCTAAAAATAAAATTATAATGAAATCATTTCTTAAAAATAATAAAAAAATTTTACAGCAAAGTCTTTAACTCATCATTTCTTATTACATTAACAGCACGGGAATAACTGTTCTCCCAAGCGAAAAACTTGATGATTCTGATTCCTTGCAAAATTTCGTTCATTATTTTGGTTCTGTCATCTTTGCTGTTCATCATTATTTTTTGGTAGAATCTTACTTTTTTCATGATAATAGAATTTATTGGAATAATTAGAACCCTAAAGGAAGAAAAATTAAAAATTGATTATAAAAATAATTTGTTAAGAATTATTAAAAACTTAATTAAATAAAAAAATTTGTAAAAAATAAAAATAGAGATGTTCAAAATTTTACAACAGTTCAAAATTTGTTAGTTATAAATTAACATCCGCTAATAAAGTTATAAATTTTGGACATGTCTAAAATAAAAATAATTTTTTAAAAAAAAAATAAAAATTTTTTACATGAATGAGAATCCAGGTAAAGCAGAAACACCCATGAGTCTCCATAAAAAAAATAAAGAGATGATGATTTGAAGAGGAGTGGACCAAAGCAAATGCAAGTTGGGGACCAAATCTCTTATTCTGTTGGCATCAATACCCATGTGATTGACTATTTCACCCGTGGTGAAGTTGCTCTTTGAAGTGGAACTTATGGTGAAAGATTTTCTGTAGATGATCACTACCAATGCTGATCTTACTCTTTGTCCTATTCTGAAAAGGATGAACTGGAGATATTGGGTGATGAGGGTTTGGGCGAATCCAGAGACGAAGAAGCCCAGTGCGAGTAGATATCCGTAATAGTTTGGCCATGATTCATTTGAAATGAATTTGATGAGATATTGCAATAATAGAGGACCTTGTAAATTTTGTTTGTGTATAATCAATCATAAGAGATTTAAGAAATGAAAAGAATATTAATTTGATAGATCATTATAATGATATTATTTTGAAGATTATGTCATATATTTGATACCTGTGAATAAGATTATATCATTCATCAATTCTAATAATCCACTCAAAAAGAAAGAAAGACCAAATTGTCTTGCGAATGTTTTGAATATAGATGGTTTAGGCTTCTCCCTCTCCTTCTGCCAGATTCTCTCAAAGTTATTGTGGATCCTCTTGGATTTATCTTCGCCTATCAAAGGCCAAACATCACTATCTTCCATAGCTTTTTCGTAACCAACTTTGATCAAAGGGGTTACCCAAAGATAAAGGATCTTGGAGAAGATATTGGCATTTTGTTCCGGTGATTTCTCATTTTCAAAGATATTTTCTTTTCCCACAGTTCCATAATTTATACCAAGAGTATTTGAAGATAATTTTTTAAATTCTCCTTTCGTTACTTTCTAAATGATAATAAATAATTATTTCAATAATTTTTTTTTATTTTTCAATATTTATTCTTCCCACTCTTTTTTTATTTTACCTTGAATCTATTTTCATCTTTGGAGATGAAGATTCCTACGAATACAATACAACCATAAAGTACCAATCTTAAAATATCAATCAGTTCTATAGATTCCCATTCCCTATCTTCCCATTTGATGAAAGTAGTCTGAAGTTTGATGGAAGAAATTATGAAACAAAATATCCACCAAGATTTGAGTATCCAATTGTGATTATACTTTACACTATTTTCAATGATTATGATTAATATGCAAAACATCCAACTAAACCCTATCATCCCTTCTGCAAAGATTCTTTTTTGATATATTTTGTGATTTTTTTAATTAATAATTTTTCAGAGAATAGAAAAAAAAATTATAAAATGTATCGTTTAAAAATAAAATCACTTACAAATGAAATGGTGCTTCTTTCATTGAGAATTTGAGTAAAATCATCAAAAATGAAGAGAATATAATCAACGAGAACATAATTAACTTGGAATAATATATGGTTGTCGTTATTCCTTCCGATTTATTCTATGTTGTCGAAAATTAAATAATATTAGAAGAGATCATAATCTAATCAATGTGATTTTTGAAATATTAAAGGATCATTGTGATTTATAAAATTTTACCCATCTAAAATGTTTACATTGGTAGATTCTCAATGATCCAAATACCAACAAATAAAATGTATTGATACTTATCAGCACCCTTGATTTGAATAATCCAATTAAAATTTTTCAAAAAAAAAAAGCAATAATATCTTACAAATCAATGAAACAATAGGTAAATCCTCCATCTACCCAAGGACCAAAGTTTTCTGCTTGACAGTATGAAACCATTCGCTTTTTTTTTTTTTAATTTGGAGGAAGAATTTTTAAAAGGAATTTTCCCTCTTCTTTTAAATTAAAAAAAAATTGAAAAAGAGTAAAAATTAACAACCTCAAGGGAGTATATACCATCATTTCATTTCAATTGTATTGTAACTTATTTTAAATTTGGATAATTGGAATTTTAGAATTTACCATTTGAAAAATAGAATTGTAGAATGGATACTCTATATATCAGATCTTCTTAATTCTGTTGATTATGAATAGACGAATATTCACTTAAATAATTAAAAAAAAAGGATATTCACTGAGTTATTTCTCGTTATAGATATTAAATTATTTATACTTTAGAAATCGAATGTCAACACTTAATAATACTACTATAGTACTGCCCCAAATTACAGAATCTTCTTCAATGTTCAACTTTTTGTTAGAAATAATGAATTTAAATTTTGAAACCAATTGGAATGATTTGAAGATAAAGATTCTAGAATTTTTTCATTGATAAATACTCTTAATGAAGAAACTAAATACTTTAAAATTTGATATTCACCTTTAAATTTTGATTATAAAAATGGATAAGAAGAGATTTATGCAATTGATTGTTCAAAATTATAATTTTGAACAATATATAAAAAATTATGAAAGGACAAAAAAATTAAAAAAAAAAATGAACAAAGGAATATTTATTCTTGTATTAACAATTTTGTTTGTTTTTGCAAATTCAAAGTTGATTCCAAAACAAAGAAGTAGATTGGGAAGAGCAGTAACACCAGAACCATCTCTCTTAAAAATACAAATAAGAGGTAATTGTGTTACATGGGGAATATCCGCTGCATCAGTAACTGTAAGCAGCAAATCTTCTCCAAACAACCCATCTCAATGTTTACCTATTCAAAACACCCCATCAGCAACAAACGATTACAGTGAGATTGATGATCTAACTGGTCATTATGTTTGTGTTGATATTGGTGAAAATAGAGCAATTGTTGATATAACTGAAGTATATGATGCTTCTGCAACTCCAGGTAATAACAAAAAAAAAAAATTTAAAATATCTTTAAAAATCATCTGATCTTTTAAATCAAAAATTCAAATTATAAAAGATTATTTTGAATATTATTATTTAACCTTTTAAAATCAAAATTTCTTTGTTTAATTAATTTTCTTTAATTTGTAAAAAGTGAATGAATATGCTGCTTTGCCATATATCCTTGGTATCACCAATATCCGCCCAATTAGAGTACCATCTGCAATCAAAGTATACAGAGCACCAACATGCACCACCAGAGAACAATATTGTACCAAAGGAACATATGATGTAACTGGATGCACCAATAACAACATCACAATCACCCATGGTTGGATTGTTAATGCAGATAGAATTTATCTTTCTTCTCAAAATGGACCAGTTATCAATCGTTGTTTTGCATCTGATCTTTCATGCTGTCCATACGTAAATATCGCCAATCATATCTGTTCACTCGGATTCACTGTAAACAATCAACTCATCCCATTCAACGTAGATAATGACAATGTGTATCCAAATTGGCATCCACAAGATAGTTCTGTTGAAGAAGATCAGGAAATATTCAAGAATGGATGGAAAGGACATCATGGATGGAAAGGAAACCATGGATTCAAGAAAGAAGAAGAGGAAGTAAAACAACAACCAGAAGTAGAACAAGCTGTTGTTGCTCAAGTTGAAGTTGAAGAAAAACAAGAAGAACAACATAAAGTTGAAGAAGAACATGTCAAACCAAAGAAAGGAAAGAAAAAAGTTAAACCAGCTGCAAAAGTAGAAGAACAAAAAAACAAACCAAAGAAGGGAAAGAAAAAAGTGAAACCAGCAAAGACAGAACAACAAAAGAAACCAAAGAAGGGAAAGAAAAAAGCTGTAGAAGAACCAAAACCTCAAATTGAAGTTCCACATGAACTAACTGAAGAAGAATTGGAATGGAAAAAGAGTCAAGAATCTCTTGGAAATCCTGTTAGTGTTTTCACCAAACCTACACAACAAAAAGAACAACCAAAGAATGTAGTAATAAAAGTTAAACAAACTCAAACATCTAATGTAAAGATTGTTACTAAACCAAAGAAGAAGAATAAACCTGCTCCTGTTGCACCTAAAGTTGAAGAAGAAAAGATTCAACCTAAAAAAAACCAAGTTATTAAACCTAATGCTGTTCAACCAGCTAAAGTTCAAATTGTTGTGGCCAAAGAGGAAGATGATGAACAAAATGCTTTGGAAAATAATGAAGATGAAGAAGAACAAACTTTTGAAGAGAGAAGTGCATCCAAATCTTCTGAACTTGGAGATGAGGAAGAAGATGTTGAAGTTGAAGATAGAGATGATTTGATGGATATGCTCAAAAAGAGAACAATTCTCACAAGAAATTGAATATATTAAAGTTATTTCTCATTTATAAAATTGCTTATTAATCTCTTATCTTTCTTATTTTTCTTGTTTCACTTCCATGACAAATGAATAAAAGGTTTAATTTAATAATCTTTTCAAGTTCAAATAAAATATTTTCAAAATCCTTTGGAACAAATAACAATAAAGGAAACTTGTATGTATAAGATTGTATAAACAATTCTTTTGTCATCAATTTTTGGGCAAAAATTAATAAAAAAAAAATGTCGAATGCATCTCAAAGAAAGCATGAGAAACAAATGAGAGTAAACTTATTTCATTTTCTAACATTCTATCATTAATCTCATCAAATCAGAGTACACTCAATTGGGTGAACTTAAAATTAAAAGATAAAAATATAAAGATTAAGGATCTCAAAGAATTATGTGATAGTGTGACAATGGTTAATCTGGTAGAAATACTATCAAAGAAGCCTATAAACAACTATAATAAGAATCCAAAATTGATGGTAAAGAAAAAAAATACTAATGATGTTTAATATTCCTCGTTTATTATCCTCGTAGATTCACCACACCAATAATTTGAGTATGGCTTTTGATAGATTCAATCAAGAAGGAATCAAAATGGTCAACATAGGAGCAAATGGTAACTCGCAAAATTTTTTATTCATAAAGTATATTTCCTGTTATATCTAAATTCAATTCATAAACATATATGAAATTTGGGTTTATTTTTATTGAAAGATAATAAATTAATTTTTGAAAAGATATCTAATACTTAACATAATACCTTGTTTTATTCTCATTTATTGAACCTATCATATTTTATTGAAAGGATATTAAAATATGAACTTAATATGATATTTTTTTTTAAACATTATACCAATACAATCATAAAATCTGAATATAATATTTGTTAAATCAATTACGAACATAAACAGATATACTACAAAAAAAACTTTTTTTTTTAATTTCATCTTTTTCAAGATATTTACCATGGAAACGTAAAGCTATTGATGGGTTTGCTTTGGATCCTCATTCAACACTACCAAATGAACGAATTACAAATCACTAACGATTTTGTAGAAGAGCAACCCAAAGAAGAACCTGAGCCCAAACAACAAGAGCCTGTCAAGGAAACTGGAGTCAGCATAAATGTCGGCATTAACAACGATATCAGTAAATTTTTTATTTTTTATTTTATTTTTATTATTATTTTATTTTATTTATTTTTTATTTAACGATATCAGTAAATTTCTAATTTTTTTTAATATTTTTATTATTGAATATTTTATTTTATTTTATTTTATTTTATTTATTTTTTATTTTTTTATTTTTTTTTGTTATTTTAACTTTTTTCATTTTTATTATTACTATCTTTTGTTTTATTTCATTTTTCATTTGAATTTTGATTTTTGATTTTGATTCAATATTTTAATGGTTTTTATAGAATTGGGATTGTCTACAATTAAAACGTTGAGCGGTCTTAAGGAACTCCCAAAAACACTCAACAGTGTCCACACTGCCTTAAAGAAGGTTCCATCCTTGAAGCCAAAATCTCCCAAAGAGGTTTTGATTGGATGGATAGACAAACAAGTAAAAAGAGATTATTTTGATGTTTATTTTTATTTTTTTATTTTTATTTATTTTATTTTATTTTTATTTTTTATTTTATTTATTTTATTTATTTTATTTATTTTATTTATTTTATTTTATTTTATTTATTTTATTTTATTTTATTTTATTTAATTTTATTTAATTTTATTTTAATCAAATTTATCATTTTTTTTTACTTCTCTGTGAGACTTAAACATTCCATATACGTGTGACACAGCCAAATTGATCCTGTGTTCTATTTTCCATTTCTCATCAAACTTAATCAAAAGAGACAATTCTATTTCGTTAAAATAAATTTTAAATTTTTACTTTTTAATTTTTTAATTTATTTTTTTTATTTTTTTATGATTTATTATTCTATTTTTTTATTTTTGTTTTTTGTTTATTTTTATTTTTTTATGATTTATTATTCTATTTTTTTATGATTTATTTTTTTATTTTTTTATTTTTTTACCAATTATATTCTCTCTTATGTGAGTTATTTCTGCATCACTATGGGTACTAATAGACAAACTAATATCATCACCTATGGCAGAAACATGATGCAAATAAAAAGGGGGAATGTACAAAACCTTTCAGAATTAAAAAAAAAATTAATAATTCAAAATTAATTACAAAAAAAAAAAAATATTTTTAATTTATTTTTAAAAAATTATTTTTAAAAAATTTATTTATTTAATCACATTTTTAAATTTATTTTTAAAAAATTTTTTACGTCTCCAGATTCCAAAATTACTTCATATGCAGTCACATTCTTAAAATCTTTGTTGTTTTTTTTTTTTCATAATTTTAGAAATTTGTATTTTAATAAAAAAAAAGAAATTTATTTTTTTACTCGGAAATTTTTCTTCTGCTTGAGGATCATTCAAATCTACCTTGTATTTTTTATTTTTTAAATTTAATTTTTTTTTTTTGTTTTTATTTTAATTATAATTTTTTATTTAATTTTAATTTTATTTATTTAATTTCAATTTTTTTTAATTTTTTAATTTTTAATTTTTTTTTTAATTTTTTTTTTATGTCACTTGAGACTGTCTTGCTGAGGGATGATGTCTGGTGTACGGATAACAATCGTAGTAGTGTTTGGGGTCAACTAATATCCATCTCTTCTTCCCTCTTATTTGGGTGTAAAAATTGTGTACCATGTCAAAATGTAAAGGCTAAAAAAAAATAACAAAAAAAAAAAAATAAAAAAATAAAAAAAAAATAACAAAAAAAAAAATAACATTAAAAAAAATAAATATGTATAACAAAAACAGGCCCATCCAATATTCAATAATATGAATAATTTTTTTTTTCATTTAAAAAAAATTGATCGAATAATGAAAAGAAAAACAAAAATTGTTTATTATAAAAAAATAAGATTAATAAAAATGAAAACAAAATAAAAATGATTAAAATAAAAATAAAATAAAATAAAATAAAAGTAGAAAAACAATTTTTTACAGTTGTCACAAGAGGGGTACCAATCCACAAACTAATAGGTGATTTTGTTTTTTATTTTCGATCAAAAAAATTTTTTTAACATTGGATAAATTAAAATGAATTGGAAATTTACTTTACTTCCAAAGGAGGTCTCCAACTTCTATGTAAATGCTTATATAAAATAAAAAATTTAAAAAAATTAGTAAAATAAAAAAATTAATTTATTATTTCTTATTTTTTATTTTTATTTTAATATTTGAAATTATTTTTTTATTTTTTTATTTTTTTATTTTTTTATTTTTTTATTTTTTTATTTTTTTATTTTTTTATTTTTTTAT
>JAMYWO010000598.1:0-14921 GCA_024220525.1 Cochliopodium minus | reverse complement strand
TATTTTTTATTTTTTATTTTTTATTTTTTATTTTTTATTTTTTATTTTTTATTTTTTATTTTTTATTTTTTTTTTTAGGTTTATTTATTGGATGTTGCCAAATAAAAATGTTGAATAAAAAATTTCTTGTTAAAGAAGCTATTTTATTTCTTATTGTTTTCAGAAATCCAACACACGACATTTCACTGTTTCAATCATGTTTTTTGGATCAGGTGATGTCAAAATATGGTCTCCTCAAACTCACAAATACTTTTCAGAAGAAATAAAACATTTTGTAAACGATTTTGTTCTTGCTTTGAAATATTTTCAAAAGAAATTTGGTTTTAAACTTCCAAAATATCATTCTTGAACAATCCATTTAAAAATTTAAAAATTTAAAAAATAAAATAAAATTAAAAAAATTTAAAATTAAAAAATTAAATTATACCTTGAATACTTCAAAATCCTCCATTTGTTTTTTCAATCAAGTTTGCAGGTCGATAAAACCTAAATAAATAAAAAAAAAAAAAAATGAATAAGATAATTAGCAGAGGATTTTATTCCAATCATCTATTGATTTATTGTTGTAAAAATTTATATTTCTTTCTATTTCTTTTTTTTTATAATTCATTTCCTTTTTCTTTTTATTTTTCAATCAATTCCTTTCAAATCTTAAATTCAAAAAAGATAATGGAGATTTATTTGGATTTGGAAGTAATAATTTTGGACAATTAGGAATTGGAAAGAAAATAAAATTTCAAGAAAACCCAATCTTGATAAGGAATGATAAAAACATAAAATCAATTTGTTTGGGATCTCATTTTTCATTGATCCTCCACAAAAACGGAGATTTATTTTCATTTGGATGTAATTATGATGGACAATTAGGAATTAGAAACTTAGAAAATCATTATGAACCAGTTTTGGTGATGAATGATCCAACAATAAAAATGATCTCTTGTGGAGGAAATCATACAATGATTTATAAAGAAAATGGAGATTTATTTGTGTTAGGAAGTAATGAATCTGGACAATTAGGAATTGGAAATCAACAAATTATGAAGAAAGAAACACCAATTTTATTGATGAATGATTTGACAATAAAAAAGATAGTATTGGGAGGAGTTCATTCAATTATTTACAAAGAAAATGGAGATTTGTTTGTGTTTGGTGAAAATGGATCAGGACAACTTGGTTTAGGAGATACAGAAAATAGATATACTCCTACTCTTTTGTTTAATGATAAAGATATCAAAGAAATATATTGTGGAGATAATCATAGTATTTATTTGAAAAATAATGGTGAATTATTTGTTTTTGGAAATGCGTATTTTAATTCAATTTTTTTTTTTTTTCTTTATTAATTTATGAAATAATTAGTTTTGGTGAAACTTTGGGATTAGGAGATGATGAAAATAAGTTAGTTCCTACTTTTCTTCAAAAAATAGAAGACATTAAAACAATAAGTACTGCTTTCAGCCATACTCTAATATTAAAAAAAGATGGGGAATTGATTGGTTTTGGATCAAATGATTATAATCAAATTAGTTTTAAAGATGATAGAAAACAATTTTTAACTCCTGAAACAATTTTAAAAGATGAAAATATTGAAGATATTTTGTGTTCTTCAGAATCTTCTTTCATTCTTTACAAAAATGGAAAAATAATTCTCAATGGAAAGCTTGAATATAAGATTTTTATTGACCATTTATTGATGGAAAATTCTTCAATCATGTTTTTTGGATCAGGTGATGTCAAAATATGGTCTCCTCAAACTCACAAATACTTTTCAGAAGAAACAAAACGATTTGTAAAAGATTTGGTTCTTGCTTTGAAATATTTTCAAAAAAAATTTGGTTTTAAACTTCCAAGATATCTTCTATTTCTCATTCTTGAACAATCTTTTTAAAAAATTAAAATGTAAAATTAATATTATAAAATATCAAATAATAAAAATAAAAAAAAAAATTAAATGTTTCAAAAATTAAATGTTACAAAATTTTATTTTTATTTTTATTTTTTTTCTTTGATTAATTGTCAAAATTAGATCTGGAGTATTCTATTGCCTCCACCCAATCCTCCATTTCTTTCTCGTTGGGGGCGGAGATGAAATACTCCCTTCCTGGGACGATTATTTTGAAGCAGTTGGGGACAACTGCCTTGTAACTGAACACTGATATTTTGTTGTCGTGTGAAACCCAAAACATGTTAGGATTTATTTCCAAAATCATCTTCATAAAAAGAATAGAAAATTTTTTAAAAAAAAAATTAAATTATTATTAAATTCAAAAAAAAAAAAAAGAAATTAAATTATTAAAAAAAAAAAATTAAATTATTATTAGTAAATAAGGATTTTAAAAAATTTTTGAATAAAAAATACTTTTGTGACTTGTTGTTTATTTTTCAACTTGTAATCGAGAATGAGTTTTTGTTCCTTGGTGTCGACAACGAAATAAGATCCCCAACCTCCCACGATGCAGTATTTCCCAAATTGACACATTTTGTATATTTGTGAGTGAACATCAAAAGTTGAAACTGTTTGTTTTGTCTATGAACAAATAAAAATTATTTTTTTTTTGAAAGTTTTTTTATTTTATTTTTCATTTTTTTTTTTATTTTTTAAAGTAATTATTTTTTTATTTCAATATCTCTTTATCATTTTTAATGTTTATTTTTATCATTTTTATTTTTAATTTTATTTTTTTATTTTTATTTTTTAATAAAATATTTTTTTTATTTTTTAATAAAATATTTTTTTTATTTTATGAATTTTTTATTTTTTTATTTATTTTCATTAATTTTACTTTTAAATTGCTGAGATATATTTGTCCATCGAGCGAAGCACACCATATTTTATCGTCGATTCTCAACAGGTCTATGATGGGAGAACGAGAAGAGGACAATTTCAAGATGTGCAATATAGAATATGTCTAGAACAAAAAATATTTTATTAAAAAATGGAAAAGAAAATTATTTTTATTTTTCTAACTTTAAAAAAATATTTCACTTATTTTTTGAAAATTAATAAATTTTTATTAAAAGTTTTCAATACTTTTGATTTCATTTTGATTTTTATTTTTTGTTTAAAGTTTTTTATTTTTTGTTTAAAGTTTTTTGTTTTATATTATTATTTCTCATTTTTTTATTTTATTCTTTTCTTATTTTCTTCTTTTCTCATTTTTTCTCATTTTTAATATTTTTATTAATTTAACTTTGATTTTTTATTTTTTATTTTTATTTTTTATTTTTTTTTATTTTATTTCTTATATCCAATATTTTTTTTAATTGAACTTTTTTTTTGTGTTTTATTTTTCTTTTGATTTCATTATTATTTTTATTTCTTGTTTTTTTATATGAAAAGTAAAAATGTTTTTTTTTTTAGTTTTGAGTTTTGATATATTTTTTATTACTTTAACATCAATGACGAAAACGACACCAGCAGAACCAACCCAAACCTGATTATTGAAAAAAGTGAGGGAATAAACTTTGGACTCCATAACCATGGAATGAGATATCAAAGAGTCTTTCAACACTGTGATGCTCCCATCATTGAATCCTATCCACACACTTGATTCCTTTGAATTTTCCACATTCTCTACTGCACACGCACAATTTATTCCTTTTTTTTTTTTTGATTTATATGTTTTCACATTAAAAGTTTTGATTTTAATTTTTAAAATTTTAAATTCCATCATGAATATTTTTTTGGATTCTTTTGATATTATTTTTTTATTTTTTATTTTTTATTTTTATTAATTTTTATTCTTTTCATTTTCATTTTTTAAATTTTTCTTTTTTTTTTTATTTATTTTATTTTTTTATTTTTATTTTTTCTTGAAATGCATTTTTTTGTGTTTACCTTGTTTTTTGATTTCCAAAGTGTTGAGTTTTTTACAATTTGGAGAAAAGATGACTACGTTCCCCACTTCCTTCAACCCCACTAATATTTGATTGTTGAAATGAAGGAGGAAAGCGATGTTCATGTCCACCGAAAATTTTTTCTTCAATTTGTATGAAAAACTGTCCCACAAAAATATTTCTCCTAAAATTATATAAAAATAAAAAATAAAAAATAAAAAATAAAAAATAAAAAATAATGAAGTTTTTATTATTATAAAAAATCAAGTTATAAATTATAAAATCAAGTTATAAAATTTTAAAAAATAAAATAAAATTTTAAAAAAAAAAATAAAAATATAAAAAATAATTCAAAATAATTTTTTTTTTGTTTACCATTAGAACAGGATGTCCAGATTTGGCTGTCTACTTTGATCATGTTGGTGACGTAGCCGATGTGAGAAGGAAACAACTCCAACTCGAAAGTCAAATCCTGCATCTTCATCTCTGGCTCTGAAAGTTGTGTTATTGCCAAAATGTTCTTAACGAGAATGGTTCCTTCAAAAAATAAAAAAATATAATTAATAAAATAAAAAACAAAAAATAAAAAATAAAAAAAAAAAATAAAAAATAAAAAGTAAAATAAAAAATAAAAATAAAATAAATAATAAAAATTTAAAATAAAATAAAATAAAATAAAATAAAATAAAATAATAAATAAATAAAAAATAAAAAATAAATAAGAAATAATAAAAAAATAATAAAACCAAAAAAATCAATTATAATTAAACTAAAATTTTTAAAAATAAATGAAAAAAATAATGAATCAAAAACAAAAAATTATTAATAATAAAAAATTAAGGAAATAAAAATGTTTACCTGCAGGCGAAGCTGATCTGGGTGCTTTGAAATAATTTAGAACTCCTCCCTTGAGAACAAACCATCGTTGCTTCCAATTTTTTACTTGACCTCCTTGTTTGACGAGAAAGCCGCTTTTCTCCTTTGACTCAAGGAAATTTCCAAGGTTCTTTGCTTCCCTTATTTTTTCTTTTGGACAATGAAATATAAAAAATAAAAAAATAAAAATGAAATAAAAAAGTATAAAAAATGAATAAAATAATATAAAAAATGAATAAAATAATCTAAAAATAAATTAATTTAAAAAAATAAAAATAAATAAAATGAAATATAAATTTTTTTTTTTACCTGAATTAGAACCAATGAAAGAATGAAAATTGATAGATCCATCGTATGCGTAAGCACAAGGAGGCCTAGAGTAGAGATTTTCAATGTCCTTGGAAGAATGCAAATGAAGCTCTTCGGGAACTTCATAATGCTCGCCAAAAGGGATGTGCTCCACTTTAGTGAAGCTGGTGTTCTTATAAAGCAAGAGAAACTCCTCATCCTCTATATCAGTCCTGAGCATGTCCTTCAAGCTCAACTCTCCATTAGAAGTACTTTTTTGATCAGTGTTAAGTTGGTTTGTATTGTTATTTTGGATTTTGTTGTTATAGTTTTGGTTTTGGTTCGTGTTGTTATCAGAAAGATTGACATCTTCAAAGTTGATGAGATCGTCGTTAGAATGTTTGTGTTGTTTCAAGTCCTGTTGGTTTGGGTTATTCACATTCTTCTCCGGATGTTGATCAGTTGGTTGATCTAGCTCGATCATGCTGTGATTCGTGTTGTTCGGGTCAACTGATTGGTTCTGGTCTATTTCCGGAACCTCTCTAGGTTCAGGCCTCACGTCATCAAAGTTTATTTCAACGGAAAACTCTTGTTCAAATCGGTTATCCTTGAATGCATCATCGATTTCGTGTTTGTTGAATTTGATTGTTTTTGAATCTCCATACATCCCCAAATTAAAAGCCAAATAACACATTGTCTCTACTGGCTTTGTCCTATTTAAGTAAGTTTTATTTTAGTTGTAAATTCAATATTATTAAATTTTATTTAAAAAAAGTTTTTTTTTTTTACTTATAAACAGGTGTTTCTCTTTTGAAAGTAATCAACAAGTCTCCATAAACTTGCGTATATACATTATCAAAAAGAATTATCTGTTGTTTTTGTGTTAATTCACGGGGTCTAGAGGCGTATCTATTTTTTTAAAAAAAAAGTTTTAGTTTTTTTGAATCAACATTTTAATGTTTTAAAGCGGAATTTACAGTAATTCTTCCACACCATTCTTTCCAATCCTTGAAATTGTAAAATAAGGTCCTGTACCTGAATAATCAAATTTGGGAACAGTTTTCATCAAAATGGAAGTGATTCTTCTTATTTTATTGTGTGGTTTCACCCCTGTCTTTATTACCTCCGCCAAGTATGACACCTAAAATTGTTTTTTGTTATTTGTTTTGTTCAAAGATATTTTCAAGTTTGTTTTAAATAAAAAAAATGTACGAATCTTCTTTGTGATGGATTTGTAACACCCCAATTGTTAAATGACCTTTTTATTGCGAAAAAATTCAGAGCATCTTCCGCACTCTGAAATAGTCCAGAAAAAATGAAAAAAGAAGCAATTACTGTTCCTGTTCTCCCCTAATTTTAAAATTAAATAAAAAACAATGAATTAAATTAATCAAAAAATTAAAATAATAATTGAAAATAAATTAAATAAACAAATTAATTGTACTTTTCCTGCTAGACAATGCAAAACGCAAATATTTTCTTCACTTTTTAGAAGCCAATCTAGCATTGAGTGGCATATTTCAAACAGCAAGGAAAGTGGAGGTGGGGTATGATCAGGAAATCCACACCAATTCAAAACCATATCATCGAATTTATGATAATCATAATCTCTTTGGCTCAAATTATATATGATATAGCTTGATGGATGTTTCTCATTCATCCTATAAATAATATTATAATTAAAAATATATCGTATTATTGGGTACACATGTTTATATTCCAAAAGGAAAATTAAATTTTTTTTACATATCTGATACATCATCTATATTATTTCTGTATGTGCTCTCCATACCTTCTGCAGGATAAGACATTGCAATGATCCTCTCAGTGATATAGGTCAAATCAAGATCATATTTGCCCTCCTTGAATCTCTGTTTATCGCCAGACACCTTGCTTCTCACTTTATTGAAAATTTCGATAGTGGCTCTTTTCCAAAATGTATTATTATTATTGTTGGGAGTATTATTGTAA
Source organism: Cochliopodium minus (assembly GCA_024220525.1). NCBI lineage: Eukaryota > Discosea > Himatismenida > Cochliopodiidae > Cochliopodium > Cochliopodium minus. The sequence continues at coordinate 7,949 of JAMYWO010000598.1, read as the reverse complement.
TTATTGTTATTGCTGTTATAACTTGATCTCCTTAAATTTTCTTTTTCCATTTTTGGTTGTAGTTGATTTGTTTCTTTATCTCTGGTATCTTTATCTTCTTTATCTTCAGTATTATTGGGTGGTGCTTGTAAAGTTTGGTTTGGAGAGGATGATTGCGCAAAATAATTGCTTATTCTCCCAAAGAGGCTTTTTTTTGGTGTATTACTATTTGGACTATTTGGTGTATCTTTAGTTGGTGTAGTGGGTGGTGAACAATTTCCTTGATTATTATATTCATTGTTGGAATTATCTGTTTGATAATTGCTATTGAAAAAATTTTGTTTGGGTGGTAATCTGGGAGGAAGATGCTCTTTTTCATCTGTATCATTATTTGTTATAATTATTGAAGGATTTGAATTGGGTAAAGATTGAGAATGTGTTGTATTTTTTTGATTATTTTTATCATGTGTATTTCCATTCTTGGGAGGCAAGGGAGGTGGATTATTTGAGTTGTTATTTTGAAGATTATTGTTTGAATTATGTTTTGGAGGCAATTGTGGTGGAATCGCATTTGGATTATTTTTATTCTGTTGGATTAATAATGGTGTATCATTTGGTGTATCAATTGGTGTATTGCTCGGAGTATGAGATTGTAGTTTGGTGATACTATCAAATGATTTTTTCTTATTGTTTGTATTATTTCCATATATCTCATTATTCACATTTAATTGATTATCAGATAGGCTTCTTTCTAATTTATTTGGTGATACATCTTTTTCATTACTTTCATTTTTGAGATCTCCCAATTGATTTGTATCCATATTATTCAACATATAAAAATGCATATTAAAGACCAATAGTAAATAAGATGTAAGTTTTCCAAATTTCTTTAAATATAACTTTATCAAATTCTATTTTTTTTTTATTTTTGTTATTTCATTTTTAACATTATCTTTCTAAAAATAAAACTCATTTTGTTTCATTTGATCAAATTGTTTTAAAGTTTTATTTTTCCTCTTTTATTCTTTAACATTCCATTTTCTTTTGTTTTTATTTTATTTTATTGAATAAAATTTTTTGGAAACCATCCGAACTTCAATTTTTGACCACAATCACCATTAATATGAACAGATTAAACAATTAAAATTGTTCCACTTATTGAAAGTTTTGTTTTTTTTGAATATATTTCCAATAAGAATCCTTCCAAGAATCTGTTTTTTTCATTTTTTTTTCTCGGATGTTTCAGTTTTTTTAATTTTTAATAGATTCTTTCAATAGATGTTCGACTATTTTAGATGTCAGATGTTTACAATCTTTTTTTTATTTACTTCCCTTTTTTATATTTTTCAATAAAAAATTATAAATAAAAAAAAATTAAAAATATTAATTTTTAATCATTCCTTCCAACGAGAATGAATAATGAATGGTCCACTGTACAGATGGATGAAAATCTGAATTATGTGATTTCAGTTCCTATAAATACACCAATAAACACTTTTTTCTATAACAATGTTCAACAACCAACAAAGAATAACAATAATAATGACCAAAATAATTATGAAATTGGTAATCTGGATAAAGAATACGTTACCAATTGGTATAGAATGGAATTTGAAGCAAATAAAAACAATATAAAGAAAAAGGGATCAATACTATATTATTTCTTACTTCTTGTATACATCTCTTTATCATTGCTATCGATATATTCATCTTATCAATTTTATTTGGCATTTTCATGGTTGGGGATTCACAAAAGAATATTTTTTCAATCAATATTGTTTTGGATGGTATCAACTCTCTCTTATCTTGTATTCAATTTCATTTCTACTCTTCTATACTGTCTATATGTTGCTTCCAATTCAAGACGTTGTTGGAATATTACATTAATTCAGATAACATCTACATCATCAATCTTATTTTGCTTGTATCCATTATACGTAAAACCATTTTTCTTTTGAAACACATAAAATTATACAAGTCACATCTCTTTATTTTTATATCCTCTAATTAATTTTTATAATTTCCCTCCATTTATAGTTTATTTTCAGAATGTTTATGAATTTGACATCATCAGTCTGTTCAAATCCATATATTCCACAACAAAAGATGTATCTCTGCAATCAATTGGAAATTTATTTTTATATCATCTTTGGACTATCTGTTATTTTCATTGTGATTAACATATTTGTAATGATAGCAACATGTTGTATTTGCAAAAAAAGAGCAGAAAGAAATAATCTTTTGATCAATGATGATTGAAAGAAAAAATGGGAGAAAAAGAAAATTTTGTAGAAAAAAAGGGAAAAGAATTTTGATTTATTTGTATTATATTGGGATTTGGAGTTGGAAGATTTAATTTTCAAAACATCTCCTTTGTTTGGAAAAGAAATAATGACTTTTTCAAATAAAGATGTAACTTTTATTTATAATTGCTTTTCTTTTTTCTTTCTTACTTTTCGGAAAGTAAATTATAATGGAATTACTTTCAACATTTTTCAAAATGAAAAATTTAACAAATATTTCTTGATGGTTTTTACTCAATTATTTCTGTTATATTTGAAATTTTAGATATTTTGTATTTATATTTGTTTCCAAAATCAACCATTGATATTAAGATCCAAATATTGATCGAAATAACAGTTCAATTCGGAGCCATTTGTGATCAATCTCCTTTTTAAAAAAATATATAAAATAAAAAAAATATTCACATTCTTTTTTATCAACGTATTCTTTTTAAAAATTAAAAAAAAGAGATACAAATATACACAATAAATACACTTTGGAAAATGGAAGACATATATTTTGATGAAAATGTTAGAAAATTTGTGGATATATTATTTGAAAAAGATTATGTTGTTTTATTATCATTGGTGGAAAGTCTTGATTCACAAGAAAACAAAAATAATGCAGATGAAGTAGCACAAACGCTATTAGATTTTTTGATCACAAACAAAAGGATATTGCCTGTATTAAATCTATTGATATCAAAAGAGATAGAATTTATAGGTATACCAATCGAAAAGGAATTTAAAAAATATTTTATATTCTTAAATATCCAAACTTAATTTTACTCATAACAAACATATTCCAATATTTCCATTAAATTTCTTTTTCATATATAGATAATCCAACAACATTATTCAGAAGAAATTCTGTATGCAGCAAAATGTTGTCAAGATTTACCAAAATAAATGGATCAGATTTTCTCGATTCAATCTTGAAGCAATTGATGGAAGATCTGAATCAAAAAGACAAAGGACAATATGAAGTGAAAATCAAATAATTTTTAACCTATTTATTCATTATTCTTATTTAAATCGCATTATTCCAATATTAATCTCAATATATCTCGAATTTTATTTAAAATTCAACTTTATATTCACTGATTCATATTGAACTCATTGATATATTTTAATTAAACACAGGTTGATCCAAAGAAAGTGGATCCAAAAAAAATAGAAGAAAATTCGATCCAATTAAAAATGTTGTTGGAGGAATTTATAGTGGAAGTGTTGAATTCATTGGATTTATTGCCACTGTAAACATATCCATTTATAACATCATATACTTAACTATTTGATACCCATTTTTATTTTAAAAGATCATTGAGAGTGATTTGTAATCATTTAAGAGGAGGTTCATCGGAGAAGTTTGGAGAGAAGATGGGAAGATCAGCCATTGGTGGATATATTTTTTTGAGATATGTATGTCCTGCTATGGTTGCTCCCGAACAATTTGGATTGAATTCAAACAGTAAAAAAAAAAAAAACAAAATATTCAGAATTATATAATTATAAATGAAATAAGAATTCATAATTTAAAGATTATCATCTATAAACATCAATTATTGATGAATTCCATTGATTTTTTTTTTTTTTGATCCATAATTCTTTGTTTTTTTTTTGATATCACAGTTAGCTCTTTTGCAAAGAGAACACTCATTATTGTTTCCAAGGTGCTCCAGAATTTAGCTAACGGAATTACAGTCTTCAAAGAAACGTACTTGGAGTTTTTAAATGGTTTCATGTTAGATAACATAGGAATGTTTAATTCATACCTAGATAATCTATGCGTAACTTTTTTTTTTATTGAAAAACAACAAATAAATAAATAAAATACAACATTAATAAATAATCATTTTTAATTTTTTTTTTGTTTCATTAGGAATTAAATGAAGAAATAGATTTTAGGAAAATAGAGTATAAGGGAGGAGTAAATGGGAACGAAGCACTCATTTCCATCCATAAATATTTAAAAAACAATATTCACAAGATTGGATCTATCATCTCTAATCACGGGAGCGATCAAAAGAAAAGCACTGGGTTCATATCTGGTCTTGAAAAAAGTGGTTGGATGAGAAAACTAGGAGGAAACGTCAAAATATGGAAAAAAAGATGGTAAACATTCAACTCTTTTATTTACTTTTTAAAATTAAAATTATTTATTTTTTTTGATCAAAAAAATTAATTCTATTTTTATTTGAAGGTTCGTTTTAAAAAATGGATCTCTTTTCTATTTCAAAGGACCACAGGTGAAAAAAGAATTTTTTTTTTCTCTATTCCCAACACTTGGAAAAAAAAAATTTTACTAAAATTTTCTCAAACTTTTTTTTAGGATCCATCCAGTACAGGAAGAATCCCACTTGGAACAAAAGTAGTTTACGAAGAAAGCACAGAAAATCCAACTCAATTTTCAATAAAATCAGAGTTGAGAAACTTCCTCTTAGAGACAGAAACCGAAGCCGAGAAGAAAGACTGGCTCAGAGCTCCGTATCTCATATAGTGACACCCACGAAAAATAGAGAAGAAAACGAACTCAGAATGTCTTCTACCATCAAGAGGAGAGCACTGCTATTGGCGATGACATTAGCGGATATTTGTTGAAAGCGGTCCCGATGGAAAGAATTATCAGAGGAGATTTTCGTTTTGAACAAGTCTCACCTTTTGTATTTTAAGAATCAGCACGATAATTCTCCTACTGGTGAAATTCTCTTCTGATTGCAGAACAAGAAAGGGAGAAGGTGACTTTTTTATTTTTTAAATTTTTATATTATTTTTTTCTTTTTGATTTTTGATTCTTTTATTTTATTTTTATTTTCATGATTAATATTTTTATTTTTATTTTTTCTTGAATTTTAATTTTTTATTTTTTATTTTCATGATTAACTATTTTCAATCTTTTTATTTTATTTTTTATTTTTTATTTTTATTTTTATTTTTATTTTTTATTTTTTATTTTATTTTTTCTATTTTTTTATTTTTATTTTTATTTTTTTATTTTTATTTTTATTTTTTATTATTTTTATTTTATTTTTATTTTTATTTTTATTTTATTTTTTCATTTTAATACCATTTTTAATTATTTTTCTTTTCGTTTAGGAAATTGTTTTGAGATAGAAAATGAGAAAACAAAGAAAGTGTTTATTTACAAGCAACAGACAAAAAGATCCAAGACTTCTGGCTCAACGAGCTCAAAAAGCGAAAAGCCCGCCATTCAAAAACGCTCCCAAAACCCAAGAAACACCAAGGACAACGTGTGGTTGATTGAATCTAAAGAGTAGATAAAGAAGGTTTTTATGGAAAAGCAAGGTGGTAATTTTAAATCTTGGAAGAAAAGATGGTAAAATTTTTCATTATTTTATTAGATTTTTTTATTTTATTAATTTTTTTTTTTATTTATTTTTATTTTTATTTTAAAGTTTTCATTTAAAAGGAATTTTATTGAATATTCTCTTTTCATTTATTATTTATAATTTTTCATTTTTTCATTTTTATTTATTCAAAAGTTTTTATTTATATTTATTTTACTTTAATTAAACATTATTATTGAATTTTAAATATTTTTTTATTTTTATTTTATTTTTTTTTAATTTTTATTTTTATTTTATTTTATTTTTTATTTTTTTATTTTTTTTTATTTTATTTTTATTTTATTTTATTTTTATTTTATTTTAGGTTCGTTTGAAAGAACTTCTTTTTTATTACAAAACACCAGGAAGTCCAGAACCACTCGGAGAAATAGACATGGTCAAATCCCTGTGATGGACGGAGGTCCGGGCTCCTGTTCCTTCAAATACTCACTCGTACTCGTACTTGGTTCATGAGAACCAGCGATCTCAATTAGCTCAGATTGGATGAATGTGTTAAAAATTTGCTTTAAGTAAATTGAAAAGGAAAATCCTCTGTAAAATTTATTTTTATTTATAAAATTTTATTTTTAAAATATTTATTTTAAATTTTATTTTTTTATTTTATTTTTTTATTTTTATTTTTATTTTATTTTTATTTTTATTTTTTTTATTTTTATTTTTTATTTTTTATTTTTATTTTTATTTTTATTTTTTTATTTTTTTATTTTTTTATTTTATTTTTATTTTTATTTTTATTTTTATTTTATATTTTTATTTTTTTTTTTATTTTATTTTTATTTTTATTTCTTATTTTATTTTTTTATTTTATTTTTTTACTTTGATATTTTTTGAAAAGAAATGAGCAATTTATTTGGACGAAATAATTGAACAAGTTGGCTCCAAAGCAAGGTGGAAAATTCAGAAACTGGAGAAGAAGATGGTAAACAAAACATTTTTTTTAAAATTTAAAATTTTTATTTTTTTATTTTTATTTTTTTATTTTATTTTTTTTATTTGGTTTATTTTTATCATTTTTATTTTTTTTTTTATTTTTTCATTTTTATTTTTAATTTTTTATTTTTTTAATTTTTAATTTTTATTTTTTTATTTTTGGCTTTTTCTATAAGGTTCATCTTAAAAATCAACACATTGAGCTATTACAAAATCAGGAGACATGGTCGCAGCAGGAGTGATTCCCCTCGGCAAAAAGCTGCGCAGTGGCCATCGCCGAAGAAAAACTCGAAAAAGTTCACCTTCGAAGTCTTCACACGCACCCATAACTTTTTCTTGCAAGCTAAAGATGAGTATGACATGGCCAAATGGATGAAATCTATTGAAAGGTCAGCACCAATAATACTGGCCCTCAGAATGAGTTGATGGAGATCTTTTTTCCGTTTTGAACCTTGTTTTGTCTGAGTGGGAGGTTTGAAGTAGATTTATCACTGCTTGCTTCCTTTTCTTTTGATTTTTTGCTTTGGAAGTGAAAACAAAAAAAAAAAACACAAGATTCTAACTATATTAAAAAAAAACAAACTTTTATTTATGAAAATTATTCTTTTTTAAATTCAGAAGATTCAAAATAATCGTTTCCAGGAAGAGTACTTCATCTCCCGCCCCCAACGAGAAAGAAATGGAGGATTGGGTGGAGGCAATAGAACTACTCAGATCTAATTTTGACAATTAATCAAAGAAAAAAATAAAAATAAATTAAACCCTGTAACATTTAATTTTGAAAAATTATTTATTATTTTTATTTTATTATTTAATTTTATATAAATTTTTTAATGGATTGTTCAGAATAAGAAAGAAGATATTTTGGAAGTTTAAAACCAAATTTCTTTTGAAAATATTTCAAAAAACAAGAATAAAATCGTTAACAAATTGTTTTGTTTCTTCTGAAAAGTATTTGTGGCTTAGTTTGAGAGACCATATTTTGACATCACCTGATCCAATAAACATAATTGAAGAATTTTCCATCAATAAATGGTCAATAAAAATCTTATATTCAAAACTTTCCATTGAGAATTGTTTTCCATTTTGTAAGAAAATGAAAGAAGAATCTGAAGAACATAAAATATTTTCAATATTTTCATCTTTATAATGTTTCAGGAGTTAAAATTCTCTATCATCTTTAAAATAATTTGATTATAATCATTTAATCCAAAACCAATCAATTCCCCATCTTTTTTAATATTAGAGTATGGCTGAAAAGTACTTATGTTTTGATATCTTCTATTTTTGAAGAAAAGTAGGAATTAACTTATTTTTCATCATCTCTAATCCCAAAGTTTCAACAAAACTAATTATTTCATAAATTAATAAAGAAAAAAATGAAAAGAAA
>JAMYWO010000597.1:0-14935 GCA_024220525.1 Cochliopodium minus | reverse complement strand
AAAAATAAAACAACAATTTCTTTTTTTTTTGATTAAAGATGTTTGAAACCGACAGAATCAACCAAAACTGGGTGGACATTTGTAACTCATACGACGAAGTGTGGGTGCCATCAAGATTCAACAAAGACACTTTTGCACGCTCGGGAGTGAAGAAGGCCAAGATTTTTGTGGTGGGTGAATCTGTCGACTCAGAGTTTTTTGATCCTAGTCTTGCTGAGCCTCTTGATTTGTTCCGCTTCATTGAGGAGCCTCCTGAGAAAAACCTTTTGTTTTTAAGGTAAAAAAAAATTTCAAAAAAAAAAATTTTAGTTTAAAAATTCTTTTTTTTGAAACAAAAATTTTTCTTGTTAAATTAATTTAAAGAAAAAAACTCAAAAAAATTAAATTTCTTTGATGAAATAAAATTGAAATTTTTAGTAAAATTTTGATCAGAATCTTTAATTAAATAAAATTAAATATTATCCATTAATTCTATAAAAATAAAAATTTTCAAAAAAATAATTTTTTTTAAAAAGTATTTTCAAATGGGAATACCGTAAAGGATGGGATATTCTCCTCAATTCATGCTTCTGAGTTCACATCAGAAGATGACTGTGTTTTGGTCATTTGACTAATCCCTACAACTCTGACGAAGAGTATGTCATGCAAGAAATCATCGAATTTACCCGGTCCAAAGAATCATCAAAGAAGTAGGTAAAATGCAAATTAAAAAAATAAAAAAAAGGAAAAATAAAAAAAAAAATAAAAAATAAAAAAATAAAAATAAAAATAAATTTATTCAATTTTTTTGTAGGCAAAGAACAAAGTATGGCTCTCTTTTGACAAAATTACGAATGAAGAATTAAAGTATGTACAAAGCAGCTGATTGTTTTGTGCTTCCAAGTAGAGAAGGGTAAAATCTTTTTCAAAAACCCATTGAAATTCTATTTAATTTATTTCGTTTGCAATACTTTTAATAATCTTCGTTTTTAAAAATTCAATTTTAATTTTCACCTCGGTCATGACTTAATTTTTTTTAAAGTTGGGGAGACCTTATGTAGAAGCGATGTCCATGGGACTTCCTGTGATAGCGACAGATTGGTCAGGGCAAACAGAGTTCANATTTATTTTATTTATTTTATTTATTTTATTTATTTTATTTATTTTATTTATTTTATTTATTTTATTTATTTTATACATTTTTTTATTTTAATTTAATTTCTTATTTATTTTATTTTTATTTACATTGATACATTATCATTTTTTATTTAAAATAAATTACCCAGCAATATGGGACCAGTCAAAGACAAGAGTTCTCTCCATTTCCTAGGCAAACCAGGCTTGGTGCCTTTGTAATCGGGGTCTAATGGAATGTGCTTGTTTTTACAATTATAAATGATTCGGTCTAAAATTCTCCTCAGTGCTGGATGTTTGGGGATGCATCCAAAAAATGCTTGATTCACTCCAAAGTTGTTTGGTTCTAAATCAAAACTTTTCATTTATTTTTATTTTTATTTTTATTTTTATTTTTATTTTTATTTTTATTTTTATTTTTATTTTTATTTTAATGAATTTAATTTTATACCTAGAGCAGCAACCATGTGTACATCTTTTTCAACAAAAGAATCCAAAGGTTTATGTGCAAACAAATCTATATCAAAATGGTATCCTAACGTTTATCATTTTAATTTAAAATTAATTTTTCTAATTTATTTTATCATATTCTTTATTTTTTATTATATTTTTTTATTTTTTATACCTCCATAAATATACAGCAAAATGTATCTTACAATGTCAGACTTTAAAGCTCCAGGATAAAAACAATCAAAAATCTAATCGATTTAAAAAAATAACATTATTTGATTAAAACTTTAAATTTATTATTTATTCATATTTTATTATTTTGATATATTTATATTTCTTATTTATTATTTATTATTTTATTATTTATTATTTACTAGTTCTTCGTCACTTCCTTTGCCAAACTTGTTCCTAATGAGATCTATACTTTTCTCATCATCCATGTAAACGAATTCGTAGTCTGGATTCAATCTTCGGATGCTCTTCATTGCCCTAGCCATCAGAGGAGGGATTTTTTCTAAAAAAAAAATGAAATGAGTATTTTGTTAATAACAAAAGAAAAGATTTTTTTTAAATAAAAAAAAATGATAAATAAAAATAATAAATAATAAATAATAAAAAAATGATTGTTACCTATTGGCAAAAAATAATTTCTTTATTATTAAAGGGAAAAAGGAGGTTATTTCAAATTATCTTGTATTATAAAATATTTGTGATGATTAGATGAAAATCTTTTTTGTTTTTACTGGAATATGACTTTAGGGATGGTCGAATTTTTTTCGCAACCTAATGATATCTTATCAACTTTGGCCAATTTATAATTTATCTCGAGATCATTTATCCTAATTCTTGATTGTTTCAGCTTCTTCGAATATTCCCTGTTCTCTGCCACGAGGGAGGAGATAATATAATAGAAGATTATGAGTGCAATTAAATTCAAAATCATCCAATTGGTATATGGCCTATATTTATGAGGGATCTTTTTCAAAATGAACATTCCTTTTTTTTTTTTTTTTTTGTACAGTGTATGGTGGAAGCAACAAATAAAAAAAAGATGGAAAAAAATTGGCCATTATTTTATAGAATCCACATTAAATTAAAAGAAAAGATCTTGATTTGTTGGACTCTCTTCATATAATCCCAGAATACCAAAAAATTACTGATGAAGAATTGAATTAAAATAACCTACTCTTAAGATGAATTTTCCTCCCAATTTTACATCTTTGACAATTCAGACTCTTGTGCACAATTAAATTTTTATTTTAAAAAAATATATTATTTTTTTACTTTTTTTTTTTATTTACAAAAAGAAAAATAATAAAAGTAAGTTTCTGAAAGTTTTTTTGATCAAAATCCTCCCACATGGGTCGTTTTTTTTTTTTCTTTAAAGAACTGGATCAACCACGAACTTTTTTGTAGCAAGCGTCACAAACGCGCTTCTTCTTGGTGCTTATTTTAGGGATTGCAATCTTTTGATCAGAACAAGTTCCACAAACTAAAATAAAATGAATTGAACAATTTAATTAAAAAAAATAATAATTTTATCGAAATTACCCAAAAGCCCGCTTTTTTTAAAGATTATTTGCTGGTTATAAATAAAAGGATAAAATATTTACCATGCTCTGCAATGATGTCTAATATAGAAAAAAAAAATAAATTTAAAATGGAAAAAAAAAAAAGAAGTTTTGTTACCTTCTAACTACAAAAGTGAAACCTTTTTTGCATGCCATACAACGATCAGACTTTGAATTAGAAACCCTTTTTTTTTTTTGAAAAAATTTTATTTATTATTTATTTTTTAATTTTTTTTTACCAAACAGGAGAATGGGTGATCTCATCACTTTCTTTGTTAAAACTGTTCAGCTTATTCTTTACATTTTCGATGGCTTTGGTCAAAACATCGATCCAAACGTTCTTCTCTTCCTCTGACTCCGCAATAAACACAAAAGACTTTTTTTCAGTCAAAATTTGGATTGATTTCTTTTCATCTCCTAATGAAAAATAAAAAAAAAATAAAAAAAAAATAAAAAAAAATAAAAAAAAATAAAAAAAAAATAAGAAATAAATAATAAAAAAAAATAAAAAAAAATAAAAATAAAAAATAAAAAATAAAAAATAAAAAATAAATTAACAATTAACAATTATAAAACGGTTTTAATAAAAATACCTTCAGAAATATCATTTTGAAATGGCTCGACTTTAGAAGAGATCAAATCAAAATAAAGAGGCTTTTTATACTTGAATTTCTTGTTGGTGAGACGCTCGCTGCGGGAGAGTTTGTGAGCGTAGACAAGGATGTCGGAAAATAGCCACACCATTCTCGTTTGGATGTCCTTCCTACATACCTTTCGCAATTTGCTTTCTTTTATGAAATTTCTGTGTGGTGCGATGATCTATAATAAATTGAGAAAAAAAGTTTGTAAAAATGAAGAAATTTTTTCAAGTAAAAAAAATTCAAAATAAAAATAAAAAATAAAAATAATCAGAAAAAATAAATAAAAATAATAAAAGATAAAAATGAAAAATGAAAATGGTAAAATAAAATAAGAAAAATAAAAAATAAATTAATAATAAAAAATAAATAAAAATAAATAAAAATAATCAAAGATAAAAAATGAAATGAAAATGGTAAAACAAAAATAAAAAATAAAATAAAAAATAAAAAATAAATAAAAAATTAGACATGTCCAAAATAAAATAAATTTTGTTAGCGGATATTAATTTGTGACTAACAAATTTTAAACTGTTGTAAAATTTTGAAATAAAAAATAAAAAATAATCAAAATTTTGAAAAACAAATATTTGAAAATTAATTAACAAATAAATTAATAAAATTTGATAAAACTTAGTTCATTCTTTAGAAAATTTACATCTCCGTTTATAATTAAGTTTTGTATAGTGAGGCATTTGGCAAGATTCTCTGCTTTTTTCACAGACTCATTTACTTCGTCTGCCACTTTAGACATTTTGGTGAATGTCACTTGCAGCAAAGTAAGGTCCGAATGGGACTCCGGAGTGTGTTTGATCAAGTCTCTTAAAAGTAAAATATATCTGGGAATTCTCTTGAAAAAATTGAAAAAAAAAATTAATACAAAAAAAAATTTAAAAAAAAATTTAAATTAAAAAAATTAAAAATTCATAAAAATTAAAATTAAAAAAAATTAAAATTAAAAAAATTAAAAATTAAGGAATATATTTTATAATTACTTGGACTGGAGTGATGAAATAGCTCCTCATGTCTAGAGTATTTTGGCTGAGTTGTATTTCGTTTATTGTATCGGTATAAGCTTGGTATTTTTCGCATTTGGTGAGAGCTAATTAAAAAATAAAAAAAATGAAAAAAAAAATAAAAAAAAATAATAAATAAAAAAATGAAAAATAAAACAATAAAAAATAAAAAAAATTTTACCTTGTGTGGCACTGTCATATTCAGAAATATATGTGGTGTAAACTTTTAGGAAGGGAGTGAGTTTGTTTAAAACATCCCCCAAAGTGGAGTCTTTGTTCCACTTCTTCATTGTTTCTTCCAAATCATTCAACAAAACTTTGTTAATAGAATAGACACTCTCGACCATGTTCGAGATTTTTTTGAGGCAAATTTTGATGTGGTCTGGCCATCCATTTTCTTCCGAAAGAGAGGCCAATTTGGCAATATAAATCTAGAAAAAAAATAAAAAATAATTTTTAAATGAAAAAATAAAAAAAAACTAAAAAAAAAAAAAACAATTATAAAAAAAAATAAAAATAAAAAAAAAATTTTTAGAAATTTTTTAATTTGAAAGACAAAAAAAAAAAAATTTTAGAAATTGGATTGTTTTACCTCTTGTAATAAGGAAAGTCCCTTTATGTAAGATTGCTCAGTAGTAAATAACTCATTTGCAATTTTGTCCCTGAAAGATTCCTTAGGCTTAGTTTCGCTGCTTCCCACTTTATCCTCCAAGATGAGAGAAGTTTGATCATTGAAATTGTTTTTGTGGCCAGAATCGATGGAGTTTGTGTCCTTGATCTTAGATTCGACGTGTATTTTTTTGATGTAGCTGTTTTCGAGGACATTTCCTGTGGATTTCGATAGATTAGATCTCAATGGACGTGGAGGAGGTTTTTTATTGGGAGGCAGATTTTTTGACGGCTCCGGGCTCTCTTTTGATGGGGAAATTTTGTTATTTTCTTTGATGGGTGGAGATTTGGGAGGGATTTGATTAGAATTGATATTCACTTTCTTCATCAAGGGCTTTTTGACCATCTTGGGTGATGCAACCACATAATTCAAAGTTGTATCTTTTAAGGGCACATTTTTGGAAGGTGGTTGACTTATTGGCCTATTATTTGGTGAATCTTGATCATTCTTGGGAATCATCATACTGATTGGCCTACTTAAATCTGTATTATTTGTGGATCTCTTTTTGTTAAAAATGCTTGGTGAGAGATCATTCGTCTTTTTTTTCAATATGACATGTATTTCATCAACATATTCCTTCACTATCATATCCGCTCTTATCTCTTCACCATTGTGCTTCTCCAATCTATATTCTTCTTTATTTAATTTCTTATTTTCACATGCCATCACCAACAAAAAATCAGATGTTTTGTTAATATCTATTTTTACCTGAAAATTAAATGAAGAAAAGTTTTTTTAAAAAATTCTTAATTCCAAATTAATTAATCAGATGTTCATTTATATCAAATTTTACAGTTGAATTGCTCTTATCGGGATATGTGATCGTTATTAATTCTGGTGGAGAATATAATTGAATTTTGAATATAATTTGAAATAATAAAAAAATTTATTTTTAATGTTAGTTTACTTTCTATTGATTGAGGGCTCTTCTTATTTACCACACCTATAAAATTCATATTAAATAATTTTTTTTTTTGGATTCCGTTTATGTATTTTTGGTGAATAAAGTTATTATATACCATTCCCCCCTTTGATAGGTGAATTAAATATATTAGATCCAGAATTCTTTTTATATTTCAAATCCATTTATTCCTTATCTTTGCTTGGATAGTATTTAAGGATAACAAGAATTTCTTTTTAATTTTTTTTTTTAATTTTTTTTCAAAGGAAAACAAGGATTAAATAAAAAAAAATTGAAATAGCTTTCTAGAAACTCATATGAGCGATTTTGTAGATAAATATAATGTATGGAAATCAAAAAAGGATGATTCAGGATTCAAATTTGTTAGATTGGACGATGATAAATTGGTATTCGAAGAGGAATTAGGAGGAAAGAGAATCTTCATCAAATATCCTGAGACCAAAGAAGATATATTCTTCCCTGAGGGACCTGGGTGGTGTGAAGATCTCATGCAATTTTGCATAAACAATAATCCATCGTAAAAAAAAGCCTTTATTATTAACTATTTATTTTTATGAGTTTCATTATAAAAAATTTCAATTTTTATTCTGAAATGTTAATATTTTGTAATGCTGGAGTGGTAGACTAGAATTATAAATACATGCATCTTTATTGGTGAATGCGGAAGATATTATATCTCGTTTTAATTTGATTTTTATTGTTTGATTGAAGCATCGTTAAATTTTTTTTTCTAAATTTCTATTCAGATTTGAGAAGATATTGGATAAAATGTCAGATCTGATAAAGAAATCACAAAGCAAAGGCAACAAAAAATTGAATTTGAAAAAGAAGAAGGATAGTTCAGAAACATCCACAGAGGAGACAAATGATAGCTCGGATGACAATCTCTCAGGAAGTAGTGGGCTAGGGATGAGTACATCGATAAAGTTTGCATTGAGCGAGAAGGAAGAAGAGGATCTGAGGGATCAAGTGAGTGAGGCAAAGGATCTGCTGGGATCTGCGATACAGATAGAAGAAGATATAGCAGGGGTATCTATGAAGATTAAGATATCTGATGTATTGAAAGAGGATATAGCGACATCGATAGGAATAAATATACAGGAGGATTTACACGTGTTAATGACGTATGAAAGAAAAAATTTGATAAACGTCAAAGCATCCCAATTAGGAAGAAATGAGAATTATGGAATCAAATTCTTCTCAAGGGAGGTGATTGAGGATTTCATACGTGATTTCAAGGGAGAGCGTATGAGTGGTTGTTCCATCAATTACGAACAGATCTTGGAAGAGATCAATCCTCCCAAGGAGACAGATACCAAACAGATCTTATCGACCTCAATCAAGCCTAATGTGGTAGAGGTGACGCATGATAAAGTGAAATTAGTGATGGCGATGGGATTTGATTATGGAACGGCGGTATATGCCTTGCAAGAATCGAATAATACTCCCGAATTCGCCATCAATGCGATCATGTCTGATATCAACAAGAGATTCAAGCCCTCCTCCTCCATCGAGAAACATGTTCAAGAGATGGTCAAACAAGGCCACTCTCATCTCGATTCTTACGTCAGATTGAAAGAAACCAACGACGACATCAAGAAAGCCATCAAGCTTTTGAAGGAGATCAAGATCTCCAACAACACCATCGATCTCAAGAACCTTTCTAGTGACAGCGTCGAATACAAGTTGAACTGGGCCAAGAAAAAGGGCAGAGACATCACCAAGAACTTCTACATCTCTTTGTACTATTGGTTCAGAAACAGGTTGAGAAACTATGCTCAACGTTGTGTCATTTGTTCTGCCATTCACAAATGCAATCCCTTTGGTTCCAAGCCCGTTGTTTGTTCCAAAACTTTGTGCGTCTTTTCTGTACACCTTTTTTTATTGTTTTAATTATTTTTTATTTTTTATTTTTTTTTCATTTATTTTTTCATTTTTTTTTCTTTTTTTTTTTTTTGTTTTTTTATTTTTTTATTTTTTTATTTTTAGTGGGAAAACAGAAAACTGGGTGAATTACACGATACCAAGGTAATCAATTTTCTTCCTTTTTTACTTCTTTTTTTAGTTTATTATCAATGAATAGTTGTGCCCTTTCATGAATTGCGAACACAGTGTCTTCGATCCTGAAAAATTCAAACATTTGAATGAAGCCTTGTGCAGGTGAAAAATAACTCTTTATACTGACTTTTTCAACTATTGATTAATTTTTATTATATTTCTATGTAATTTTTAAAGAATTTTTTATTTTTATTTTTTAAAATATTTATTTTTATTTTTTATCATTTTTTTTTTATTATTTACATATTACTTTTTATTCTTCATTTTTTACATTTTATTTTTTTTATTTTTTCATGAAAAAGTCAAAACAACTCCTTCGGAGTGGAGTTGAACTTCTTAGTCGAAATGGCCCAACACAAATACTTGCCATACGAATCCCTTTTGGACTTCATCTCCGTGGGCGCCAAACAAAACAACATGGTAGTCAAGAAGATCACCAACGTCCTCAACCCTCCTCTGTGTGCCAGGTTCGAAAGAAGGTTCAAGGAGTTGGTTGAATCACGTGGGAAGGAAGAAGTCAAGTTTCAAATGTGTTACCATGGTACTTCCAAAACTAACATTGATTCTATTTGCAGGTAAAAAAAAAACATTTTTTTTGAAATTTTTTTTTTTAAATTTGGAATTATTTTTTTTTTTAAAATAGAATTCATTTTCACTTAAAATTTTTTATTTAAATTTGTTTTTATTCAATTTTTCTTTAAATAATTTTCATTTTGAGAATAATTTTGTTTTATTTTTATTCCTTAAATTTCAGAAATGGCTTGTTGGTCCCTGGAAAAAATTACATTATTGATGGAAAGCCTTTGTGTATTGGACACGTAAAGAATCCTAATTTTTTTAATTTTTTTATTATAAAAAACTCTTTTTTTTTTTAGGCAACCGATACGGGTTGGTACGGAAAAGGTATCTATACCTCTCCTAATGCCGGGGTGTCTCTGGGTTATTGTAGACAGGGAGGGATGTTGTTGATCTGTAGTATTATCATGGCAAAGATGTATAAATGTACTACTTGTATTCATGGTTCCCCATTGATGTCTGGATATGATTCACATTCGGTTAGTTTTAATTTATTTTCATTTATTTTTCAATTTTTTTTCAATTATTATTTATGAATAACCCGAAATATTTCCCTTTATTAATCTTCTTCAACCTTCAGGATCCTTATGGTAACGAGTGGATCGTTTTTGACGAGTGCCAAGTCTTGCCCTGCTATTTGGTGGAGTTTTGATTTAATCCAAATTTTTTTAACTTTTGTTTGATAATTTTTTGATTAAAGTTTTAAAAAAAATGTGTTTTAAATTTTTTTGATTTCAATGATTTAATAATTTTTTATAATTAAAAAAAAAATGAAGCATGATCTGAATAATAGTACATCCAATTATGATCCTTTTGATGAGATAGATCCACTTTCTGATTCAAAAGGATATAATCTTCTGATGGTGCCCAATGATGATTTGGACATCCTCAAAGAGGATAATAGCAGCAGCCTCGATTTCTCACACAATCAATTTGAAAATTTATCTGATTCGAAGGGATATAATCTATTGGGAGAAGATAATAATACCAATAATAATGATAATAATGATAAACATCAACACAACAACTTATTCAAGAATAAACACACCAAATATAACAATTATTTTGAACAAGATCATCATAAAATGGATAAGAATAATGACAATAAGGATTATAATATGTTTCATAATCAATGTAAATTAAATAATAACAATGATGACTTCGAATTGCCAAACATAAACTTTGAGATCAACGAGAATAAAATCTCTAACATGTATATATCCTTTGATAAAATCTTCCTCCAAGATCATATTGGCAAAGGTGCCTTCAGCAATGTATATAGAGCGCTATATTTCGGATCATTGGTGGCAGTGAAGCAATTCAAGAAAGATAATCCAATCAGCAAAAGATTCAACAAGGTGGATGGCAAAGATGAATTCTGTAAGTATATATCTTGATTATAAATGCATCAAATACATTAATTTATAGGCATATTTCACCATTCATCTTAAAAATATAATTAATTAATTATTTATATAATTTTCTTTTTTAGTACACGAATTGCAAGTCATATCATCTTTATCTCATCCAAACATTATTTATTTTTACGGATATTCTCTGAAAGACGAATCAACATACTTGGTAAAAAAAAGGATTATTTCATGAAAATTTAAATTTTTAATTTCAATCATTCCATTCAATGAAAGAAAATTCTTTCAATAATATATTTTGGTGAATTTTAAAGATTCATATTATATATTATATTGCTTATTCAATGACAGTCAATTTAATCATTGTAAAAATTGAGTGAATCGATTATATTCATAAAATCAGTTTTTTATTTTTCTTCCAATTAATTTAATGATTTTTTTTCAAAATATTATATGCAAATACATTGGAATTTTCCAAAAAAAATTAATAAAAATGATTTCGAACATAATTTTATTCCTCCAACATTAGATTATTGAATATTTGTCATTGGGATCTATCAAAGATCTAATTACATCCAAAAGAGAAAGATTGCACGAGAGATACATCTTTGACATTTGTTTATCCATTTCCCACGGGTTGTCATACTTACACAATTTCCCCATTTATCATAAAGATCTCTCCACTTCCAATATCCTTGTTTCTGGTAAAAAATAAAAAATTTTAAAGTTTTTAAAGTTTCAAAATAATTTCCATTAAAAATATTAGGTGAAAAGTATTCGCCAAAGACTTGGCAGGTAAAAAACAATTATGTGAACAAATCAATCTTAAATCTAAATAAAAAAAAATGATTTAAAAAAATTATCAAAAATTTTAGATTAAAATAGCAGATTTGGGAATCAGTTCGTTCAAAAACAACGATATATCTGACAAAGAACTTCTCCTATCCTCTCAAATCATCGAAAAGATGAAATACAACTCCGACACCAACTTGCCCATTCTCAAACACGCCAAAAGCGAGCCCACCATCAAGAAGAAGAGGAAAGATGTTGAGTTATTGGGCTCTGTAGAATATCGTGACCCTTTTGCGAAGGAGGCCACTTATTCTTGGCAAAATGACATTTACAGTTTCGGAATGATCATTTGGTAATTTTTTGACTGTTTCCAACTTATTTTTACATTTTTTTATCATTTTTTTTATTTTTTCATTTAATGTGTTTTCTAAAAAAATTTATTGTCTTTCTTATTTATTGTCTTTTTTAAATTTTTATTTTTTATTTTTTTTTAATTTATTTTAATATTTTTTTTTTGAAACTCTTTTTATTTTAAATTGATTTTTATATTAAAATGTTCATTTCATTTCTTTTTACTAATTTTTAATATTTTTTTCCTTTCCAATTAAATTTGAAAGGAGTCTAATTTGCTCGGACGAACCTTGGAGGGAATATCTCGAAAAAAGAACACACATCGCCAAACAAATTTTGTTCAAGAAAAAGTTGATCAAAACCAAAAATGGAGAAAGGCCTCCCCTTCCCAAAAACGTTCCTCAGTTTTGGAAAGACATCATAAATAGTTGTTGGTAAAATTAAATCAATTGATTTTATTTGTTTTTCACCACTTTAATCAATGAATTTTTTTTTTTTTTTTTTTATTTTTATCATTTTCTGTTTAACATTTTATTTTTTTTTAATTTTATTTTTTTGATCATTTTTTTTTGATTATTTCATTATTGATTTTTTTGTTATAATAAATTAAAAAATAAATAATTATTTTATAAAAAAATAAAAAATAAATAATTATTTTTTATTTTTATTTTTATTCATTATTTGTTTATTACTTTCATATCATTTCAAATCAACTTTTTTTCTTTGCTCAATAAAGGTCTTCTGAAATAGAAAGCAGACCAAGCAGCCAAGACCTTATCGACCAACTCTACGACGGGAAAGTGAGCATCACTCACAACAAAATCCAAGTGATTCAGCAAAACCAGTTCTTCAGCTATTTCAACAACCAAAACTACAGCTTGCCTCATTTTCTCCCTCAAAACTTTTATCATTGCCGTCTCGTTTTTTGTTTTTCTTTGGCCAATGATTTATCTCCTTCTTTGACTCATTTTGATTCTTTGGTAAAAACTTTCCTTACTTTCTTATTTTTATTGATTATCCGTCATTATTTTTTGTTTCAAATTTTTTATTTTTTATTTTTTATGTTTCATTTTTATCAAATTTTTTATTTTTATTTTTTATTTTTTATTTTTTATTTTTTATTTTTTATTTATTTTATTATTTTTATTTTTTATTTTTAATATTTTTATTTTTAAAAATTTTTTCATTTCTTCATTATTTTTTAATATTTTTATTCAAACTTGGTGAAAATTTGATTGATTTTATTAAATTAATTTAGTATCAAAAATCCAATTTCTATCGTTTTTCTTTTACTTTGAGGCACTCATACCAGCCCTTCCAGTTTGTTTGGGTCACTGCCTTCAACGACAGTGATTCCCTCCAAAAAGTAAAAAAAATTATTATTTATTATTTATTATTTATTATTTATTATTTTTAATTATTTTCAATTATTTTTTTTATTTTTTGTTATTTTTTAAATTTTTTTATTATTTTTTTTTCCATTTTTTAGAGTGACACCTTATTATTGAATGAAAATAATTTTGAAATGACCAAAAATTTTTCTTCTAATTGCTCCATGATGAGGGAGATCTGGTACTTTTTCTTTATTATTTTTAAGAATTTATTTAAATAATTTTCAATCTTAACAGCGAAGGAAAACTAAAAACAGGAATAAATGTTGATATTAAGCATGCATTAATATTGAGGTGAGAAAAAAAAAAACTATGAATGATATTTTATTATTATATTTATTTTTTTAAAATAAAATTATATTTTATTTTTTTTAATTATATTTTATTTTTTTTCTATTTTGTTTGTCTAGTTGTAAAATTAATCCTGAAAAAGAAGACATGTTCGCCAAAACCGTCGATGAATATCTCACTGACTTGCTCAACAGACAAGATCTTTGTGCGTACGCTATGTTCACCCGTTTCAAGTCCCGCAAAATCATTTTTTTCATCGACACCGCCTCCAAAACCAATTTTCTCAACACTTCCATCCTCCCTTGTTTCTTCAACCTTTTAAATGAATTTCTTATCAATGTTCCTCAAGTCTCCCCCTTCATTGTTTTGAATTCTTCCATCTTTTGAAGCTATTAAATTATATTTGTACAAAAATTTGATTATTTTTAATTTTTATTTTTTTATTATATTTTTTATTGCGGTGTTTTCCACAAAACAATATTTGATAGGATTTGAAGAATCATCTTGAATCATACATATCCAATTTAATTGGTTTGCCCCAAGATGTTTTCCCATCGTAAGAATTTTTACGATACGTGTGATTTTATTCAAAGATAAAAAAAAACAAAAAAAATCAGAATTTTCCTCAGGAGCTGTCCATATAGAATATATAGAAGAAACTGATAATAATATCATATTAATAGAAGAATACAAACCCAATCATAAAATTTATACTCCTGAACATAAATCCCATAATTTTTTTACAACCGGATATAAAGCAGATGATGAAATTGTTGTCATTCATAAACAGAAACAAAAAAATAATAATTCTGATCTTTCTAATATTGAATATAATAGGGTGGGCATTAGTGACAATAATGATCAAATCAGGAAATACAATCCCTATATACAGTGTACCAAATACAGTTATCTTCACCCCAAAGCCATTACATCCCCCCAAGGTTTATTCTCCGATGCAATATCTGCCAGTCAAAATCAAAAGCTTTGTGGATAGGTATATAATCGATATATTTCATCTTCTCATGTTACAAATAGGAAATTGGATACAATTCATTCTCAATATATATTTTATAAAATCAAATATAAGCATTTTTTGTGATCAATATTAATATAGAACATAATAATGAACATATGATATAAATTATTAAACTCTTTGAATCAAAAAATTTATTATTTAAAGAATTCTTTTAGTTCTAAATCATTTTTTAGATAATTAATCATTTTTTGAAAATTAATTTTTTTAAATGATTTAGAACTTTGTTGATAATGTTCTCCATAAAAACTTAGCTATTTTTAAAATCATATTTTTTCTTTTCTTTTTTTTTTTTAATTAAATTAATTAATTTTTTAAAAAAAAATTAGACCCCATTTTCACAAAAAGTACGTAGAGAAACACGAAAACAAAGCGCAAGTACAAACGGACAGCCCCTGCTTCGTGGAAAAGCCCTTGCCCAATTTTGAGGATCTCCAGAAGGACATGTACGACACTGATGGCCGTCTCAATGTTCCTCTCATTTGGATGGCTCCCTTTAAAAGTGGGGGTGGCTATTGTTCTGAGGCCATTTCTTTTGTTGATTATCTCATGGAGGAAGTCAAGAAGATCAGGATCATTCATTGGGGTAACACATATTTTTTCATTCACATTTTAATTTTTTAAATTTTTTTTAAATTTTTTTTCAATTATTTTTCTGATAATATTTTCTAATTATTTTTTCCAATTATTTTT
>JAMYWO010000596.1:0-11150 GCA_024220525.1 Cochliopodium minus | reverse complement strand
AATCAAAATCATAAATTTATCAATCAAGTTTCATCCAAATTTTAATTGGGTTTCAATTTATTTATATGTATTCTTCTAAAAGATATTGATGGGATTGGGATTCAATGTAATAAGATCAGGTATTGTCACGACACCAACAGTACAAGTTCTGGTACAAAAATGGAAAGCAAGAGCAGGTATAGGTAAAAAAAAAATGGAAAATTACAAGTTTTATTAATTTTTTGTTTCTTTTAATTTTTTTTTTTTTTAATTTTTTATTTCTTGTTTTTAATTTGAATTATTTTAATTTTATTTCATTGAAATTTTAATTTTTTATTAAAATGATTTTTGACTTATTTTTTATTAATGTTTTGATACTTTTCTAATTTTCATTAATTATTTTAATTTTCGAAATAAAAGTGATCACAAGTTCCCATAATCCAGTCGAGTGGAACGGATTGAAATTTATAGATGAAGATGGGCTATTTTTGTCTCCAGAAAGATGCAAGAGGATGTTCGAGATTGCAGAAACCCAATCCTTCACTAAACCTCTCAACATCTCCTACGGAAAAATTGTAAAGGAGAAAAATGCGAACAAGAAGCATTTGGATTCTATTTTTGAATTGGAATATATTAAACCTGAAGATGTTAGAAAAAGAAAATTCAAAGTTGTTGTTGATACAATCAATGGAGCAGGTGATTACTTTTTTTAAAAAAATTCTTTTCTTTTTGATGAATTTCACTTTATTTTTTATAAATTGTTATGGTTATATTTTTTTTCTTGTGATAATTTTTTTTTTTTAAAAAAAACAATGTATTAAAAATTTTGAATTTATGATAAAGTTTATTTTATTGAATTTTTATTCTTTTTATAGTTTTCATTAATTTTTTTTAAATTTTTTCTTACATTTATCACTTTTTTTCTCATTTTTTAAAAGGAGGACCAATTATGAAGGAGTTGTTAGAAAGATTTGGATGTGAAGTGATCACGATGAATTATGAAACCACTGGTCTTTTCAAGCGCAACCCCGAGCCTATACCCGAACATCTTTCCGAGATTTGTGAAGTTGTGAAGAAAAATGGCGCTGATATTGGTGAATAATTGATTTTTTTAATCATTTTTATTATTTATTTATTATTTATATTTGATTTAATTTTATTTTTATTTATCAATTATTTAATTTTATTCATTTTATTTGTTTATTTATTTTTTTTTTATTTATTTTTTTTATTGCTTATTTTATTTTCATTTTATTTTATTTTTATCAATTTTTTATTTTCTTAATATTCTTTATTAGGATTGGCCACTGATCCAGATGTAGACAGATGCGTCATTATCAATGAAAAGGGAGAGCCTTTGGGAGAAGAGTACACTTTGGCATTGGCCGTTCACTTCATTTTGGGAGTAGTTGGAAGAAAGGGAAACATTTGCAAAAACTTGTCTTCTTCAAGAGGTTAAAAAAATATTCAAAAAAATTTCAAATAAATTATATTTTTTTTAAATTTTTATTTTATTTATTTATTAATTTATTTTTTATTAATTGTTTGAATGAATATTCCCCATAAATATTGGAGATATAGACAGTTTATTTTTTATTATTTTATTATTTTTATTTTTTATTAATTTATTTTATTATTTTTGTTAATGTTAATTTTATTTCATTTCATTCATTTTTATTTCTTTTATTTTTATTTTTTAAATTTTTATTAATTTCAACATTTTTTTATTTTTTTTATTTTTATTTCTTTATTATTTATTTATTTATTTTATTTTATTCAGGATTAGTTTTATTATAATAATAATATTTTTTTTTATTATATTTTTTTAATTATTTGTTTTAGCTATTGATGACATTGCCAAAAAATATGGATGCAATGTAATTAACACTCCAGTAGGAGAAATTCATGTTGCCAAGAAAATGCAAGAAGTAAATGCCATCATAGGGTACAACTTCTCTTTTTTACCCAATTAGAATAATTTAAATATTTTTTTTAAAAAAAAAATAATAAACAGAGGTGAAGGAAATGGCGGTGTAATGCTTCCTGATATGTAATTTAAAAAATAATTTAAAAATTTTTTTGATTATTTTTAATTATTTTTAAAAAGTCATATAGGTAAACAATAAACATCAATTCCATTTATTATTTATTATTTATTTATTATTTATTATTTCTTTTATTTATTTATTTATTTATTTATTATATTTATTATTTATTATTTATTATATTTATTATTTATTATTTATTATTTTTAAATATTTTTCATATTTTAAAATATGTTTTCATTTTGCTCATTTTGTTAAATTAAAAGGCAGAGATGCTCCAGTCGCAGCAGCACTTATTTTGCAGCTCCTTTCAGGATTTCAAGGAACAATCAGCGAATTGAAGAACACTTTGCCAAAATACGAAATCGTCAAACTCAAAGCAGATGTCCCTCCCCATTTCGAAGAAGGTCTCATCATCTTAAAGAAGCAATTTGAAGGAAAAGGTACAATGACTGAAATAGATGGCTTGAGAATAGATACTGAAGAAGGATGGATTCATATAAGGTATTTTTTTAAAAAAAATTTTGAATATTTTATTATTTTATTATTTTTATTTTTTATTATTTTATTTATTTATATTTTTTTATCATGTCATATTTTTATATTTTATATTTTTATATTTTATATTATTTTATTTTTATATTTTTTATTTTTTAACAAATTTTTTTAGGAAGAGCAATACAGAACCTGTTTATCGTGTGATTGGAGAGTTTGGATCTTCTTTAGAACAATCTAAACTTAAATGTCAAAAACTAATTGATGATTTTGCTGAAATTTGCAAAAACATTAAATAAACAAAAAATATTATCACCTGGCAACTCAGGTTGCAACACCATATGATCTTTTTTTCTATTAAAATTTGTTTTCATTTATCTTTTTTGACTTTTCTTTTTAATAAAAAAATTAAAGTTTGTACAAAAGTTGAAAATGTCAATAAACTTAAATTCTTTCTTTAAATTTGCAATCTTTCTTTGTTTTTGATCTTTCAAAATTTTTGAAAAATATAAATTAAAAAATGAAGTTAAAATTTTTGTTTATTTGTTTATTATTTGTTTCTTTTGTATATTCCAATCCCCTATGCAAATATATCACTTCCAACAAGAAATTCAAATATGATTTATCTGCATTGAGCATTATGTAAGGTCTTTTTATTATTTATTTGATCAAATTGTCTCATTTCATTGGAATAATAAAGAAATGGGGACATGACAAATTTATATAATGGATGGTCTAAAGAGGGAAGGTAAATCAGAAATATATAAGAAAATATAATATTCACTCCAATTATAGATTTTATAAAAGATTATTTGTCAATGGTAAACGATCATAAACCAAAATTTAAATTCAAATTAAATCTTCATTATCAAAGTATGTGGAAATGCAAGTAAAAAAAAAAAAAATTTTTTTCAACAGAGATATTAAACTCAAATGTATCAATTAATTAGATATAGGATGCACACCTGAATCTGCAGCATGTGAATATATATACGGTCCAAATGGAGGTAAATAAATGAATTAAAAGATTAAATACATATAAACCACAAATCCTTTTTCCTCAAACATACAAATTTTCTGAAAAGATTTTCTTTTTTCAGTAAAAACTTTACCTTTTTTTTTTGTAAACTGTATACAAATTTTTTGTTTTTTTATGAAAATGAAGAAAACTTTTTATTTTTAAAAAAAGTGGAAAAACCAATACACATTTTTTTCTAAAAACTTCTCCATTAATATTTTATTTTGATTTGATTGCTTTTTATATTTTAACAAAACAAAGGAAGCTTTTATTCAGCTGGATTATTGAACCAAATGGTAATTTCAGACTACATCAATCCAGAAACAAAGAAAGCAGAAGAGGGAGGAGGAGTAACGATAGACTACTACGAAGGACAAAACTGCACAACCGCAGAAAACGTCGCCAAGTCCGTCAGCATCTCCATCCAATGCGACAAAAGCGCGGAGCGAGCAAGCCAACCTGAAATAAGCGAACCCTCCCCTTGTTACTACGTGATGAGTTTTAAATCAAAGTATGCATGTCCCATTATAGAATCTAATGAGTCTTCTAAGAATTACATTTGTTTGAGTGGTTCAAATTGTTGTATTTTGGATAACAATAACTCTTGTAAGATGAAGACTGGTTCTACTGTTTCTCTTAGCAAACATAAAGGTTGTTCCAAGTATGAGAATGAAAATCTTTATATCACTTTTACTATGAAAGATGAGTCTTACAATGGTTGTTTGTTGAAGGTTGGCAACTCTAAAGTAATCAATAAAAGTACTGGCAAGAAATTGGAGTTATTCAGATTTCGTGCCTGAAAATCCAGAATATACAAAAAAATAAAATGTTTAAACAATTTTTTAATTAAAATTAAAATTAATTAAAAATAAAGGCCGAAATTTCGTTAAAATTAAATATAAAATTTTATATTTTTGAATTTTAAAAAAAAAAAAAAAATTGATTTTACTCTCTTACGTATGGATCTAAAGCCCAAAACACATAAGAAATCTGTTCCCAGCATCTCCATCAATAATAACCTCAAATTAAATGGAATTCCCTCAAAAGTAAGTGAGACACCTAAAGAAAAAAAGAAAAAGGAAAAGGAGAAAGTAAAAGAGGAAGAATTCAAGAAGATAAAGAAGAAAAATAGCGGATTCTCCAGTGATTTGCATATCAAAAAATCTCAGTTCAAATCTGACAAGGATTTCAACATCAAGAAAGCCAAGACCAAGATTGATCCTTTCTACAAGGATGATAAATCATACAAGAGGAAATTGGCCGATTATAAAAGGGATATCTATAATCTACAGAACATGTTATTTGCTCATAGTAAAAAAAAAAAAAAAAATATATCCATTTAATTTCACCGTTTAATATTTAAAAAGAAAAAATAAATTATATTTGTATTAATATTTGATCTATGGGCAAATATTATCATATTTTCATATTTTCGAAAATCACATTTGGATATTATAAATTTAGGCTTATTATATATTAAATAAATAGTTTTTATATTTTGAATTTACAAAATTTTTTTACTTTTTGCACAGATAAATACTCCGTTCTCATTGTGTTTCAAGCAATGGATGCTGCAGGAAAAGACAGCACCATAGCCCAATCAATGAAAGGAATAAATCCAAACGGAGTCTCAGTCAAATCCTTCAAAAAACCAACTGATGAAGAACTTAATCATGGTTAGTCATATTTAATATAAAAAAAAATAATTATTTTTCAAAATATTTTCTTTCAAGATTTTCTTTGGAGACATTCAGTTTGTTTACCCGAAAGAGGTAAATTTCATATTTAAAAACCTTTGAATGTTTTATCCTCAAATAATTCTTTTCACACAGGATGCATAACCATTTTCAACAGATCATACTATGAAGAAGGTAATTTTCTATTTAAATGTTTTTTCTTTTTTTCAAATTTATAACTTTTTTTATTTTTTATTTAATAATTTTTATTTTTTATTTTTAATATTTTATTTTTTTTCTTTTAGTGATTGTTACAAAAGTACACCCAGAAATAGTTACGAAATACCAAAAACTTCCTCAAAAATTCAACAAGGAATCAGATTTAGATGACTTGTTCGAGAAGAGGTACCAAGACATCAACAACTACGAACAGATGCTCAAGAACAATGGGTTCATCATCATCAAATTCTTTCTCCACGTAAGCAAAAAGGAACAAAAGAAAAGATTTATGGACAGGCAAAATTTTTTTAATTAAATATTTTATTTTTATTTTGTTTAAATTTATTTATTCTTAATTTTTTTCCAAAGTTTCTTTATTTCTTGTTATTTTGTTAAGTTAATAACAATAAATTTTATTTGATTAATTATTTTAATTATAAATTTTTATTTTTTTTATTTTTTAAATTTTAATTTTTTTAATTTTTTTAGATTGAACATACCCGAGAAAAACTACAAGTTCACTGAAAGTGATATCAAAGAAAGAGCGTTCTGGAAGAAATACATGAAAGCCTACGAGAAGTGCATCCAAAAAACATCAGAAGTGTTTCCATGGCACGTTGTTCCAGCTGACGACAAAAGAGTAAAAATAAAAAAAATTTCTCTGAAATAATTTTAAAAGAAAAAAAAAATTTTATCTTTGGTTTTTAATTATTTTTTTTGATTTAGAACATGAGAACCATTGTTTGCGAAGTTATCCTCAAGCACCTTAGAAAACTCGACATTTCTTACCCAGTCATTGATGAAGATGTCAAAAAGAGATTTGAAACTTTCAGAAAGATCCTTGAAAATGAGGATGATTCCGATGAGTCTAAGGATTAGATTATTATTTTACTTTTTTTATTTATATTTTTTTATTGGAAAGCGGAAATTTATTAATTAAATAAAAAATAATAATATTTTTTTTTTTGAATGAATTAGGATTGAGATTGATTTTGGTGTTTTTTGTTAATAATTGTTTGACAAAGTTTTCCAAATTAAATTTTTTCATAAAGAATGCGAATTTCTCTGATTAATTTATAAAATAAAAAAGCAAAAAAAATAAATAATAATAATACTGGAAATGAATCAATAAATAAAAAAAAAAGTTAAAAAAATATAATTTTTTTAATGTATAGTTTCATTATACAACCAATAATTGATTCAAATGATCTCACAATTATTGCCCTTGGTAGTTTTGGTTTATTTCTTCTTAGGAAACTATTGATCAAATTTGTTTTCATTCCTTTGGCTAATATGTTTGATATAAAGGATCCAATTGGGATTAAAAAGTTTAATGGTGAAAGAAAAAAAAAATTATATTATTTCACTGAAAATAAATTTATTAATTTTATAAAAAGAAAATTGTTGGTATACTTTCTACTATCCAACCTTATTATACTTGGGATATTTTGTTTTGTACGATAAATCATTCTTTCCTTGGAATTATGATCATTATTTTGTGAGAAATGTTTACAAAGATTTCACTGATTTCCCTGAAATAAGATACTATTATCTTATCCAAATCTCATTCTATGTGCAAATGTCTATATCCTTTGTAATTTATTCATATTTTTTTTTATTTTTTATTAAAATAAATCAATTATTCACAATTAGCTTTGGGAAACAAAAAGAAAAGATTTTTTAGAGTACTGCATTCACCACTCTTCCACTTTGTTCTTATTATTTTTTTCATTCATGGCAGGACAACAAAGGTTAAAAAAAAAAAATTATTTTTAAAAACTTTCACATTTTAACTAACTATTCCACTACAATAGAATTGGAGCAAATGTTCTTTTTATTCATGACATTTCTGACATTTTTCTTCATCTTTCAAAAGCATTGCACTATATTTATTTGTACGGAAAAAAGAAATGGGCAGATAATTTCGTTATCTTAACTTTTTTCATATTCTTCTTTTCTTTCTTTTATACAAGACTCTATATCTACCCTGTTCATATCATTTACCAATCAGCATTCCATGAAACACGCCATGTGCTTCCTGCATCAACTTTTTATTGGAAATATGATCAGTATATAAATTCTAACTGTTTGTTATTTATCAACAACGAAAAAATGTGCATGAATGACTATTGTTTGAGTACTTATTACTTTTTAGTAGCTATGATGGTTGTTTTGTTTACTTTGCATATTTTCTGGGGTACATCCATCTTAAAGATGATTCTTAGATATGCTATGTTTAATAAGAAAGATGATATTAGATCTGACGAAGAAGAAACATCTGATCTCAAAAAGGAAAATGCAAAAACAAGATAGAATATGTTGGAAAAAAACAAAAATCTTTCTATTTAATAAATAAATTGTATATATTTTAAAGCTTTATTTTCTTTAAAAAATATTTTAAAAATAAGTGTCCCTTATGTTCACAACTTTGAATGTTTCCAAAAATCTCTTGAGATCATCTTTTAAAAAATATTTTCCTATGTTTGGAATTAAACTTATAACTTTGGGTTTTAAAGGAAACAAAATGAATCCGTTCAATTCTGATTTCTGAGAAGAAAAAGAAGGAAGAAGAGGCCTAACAATCCTGATTAATTAAAAAAATTAAAATTAAAATTAAATTAAAAATAATTAAAATATTTTTAAAAAAAATAAAAACCCATTAACACCAGAACACCAATAAACAAAAGGAATAAGAGTATCACTTTTAAAATGGATTTCTAAAGCATCAATCTCATTTTTATCACCAAAATCTATTTTAAAATCATTTTCAGTGATTCTATGATCCTCTTTCGAAAACTTTAAAACTTTTTGCTTCTCCGAAAAAACGAATATTTCGAAAGAAACTTTGTTCAGAGGAAGTTCACAATTCTTCAAGGGAGCCAACAAATGAAAATTCGAAGCCAAAATGTTTTTGTCTTCACTCAAAACAACATCCAAATCAGAATTGGAAACGTAAAAATGGAAGAAACGATCAAAAAAATCAAATTTTTCGATGGAAATTTCGTAGATTTTTAAACTTGAATTTTTTTCCACATTGAATTTGAAAGACCATTCTTCTTCTTTTTTAGAATCCTTCCAATTCCATAGCTCTATTATTAATTGCGAATCGGGTATGTCTTTGAGGGTGTCGTTGGTTATCCAAATCTCTAGGTTTCCTTCTTTGATTACTGATGAAACAAGGATGGGAGAATAAAACTTGGAGGCGTAGTGATTAAGAATTTTCCAGTCTCCCTCATACTCCAAACTAGACCAACTAAATCCTTCCCAAATATCCTTTTTTTTAAATAAATTTTTATTCTTTGTTTTTGTTTTTTCTGATTTTTTTCATTTTTTAATTTATTTCGTTAAGAAATTTTTTTATTTATTTTTAAATCTAATTTTTTATTTCTTCCAAATATTTTTTTTATTTTATTTTTATTTCTTTCATTTTAAAATTTTTTATTTTTTTTTGTTTATCCAAATAAATTTCTTACATTTAATTGCCAATAAATTGTTCCTCGACAATATGGATAAATTCTTCTCCAATGATTCACTCCTATTAAAAAATAAATTTTGTTGAAAAAAACAAATAAATTTTTTGAAAAAAATTTTTTAATTTAAAAAACAAAAAACCTTCTCTGATTGAAAAGGCTTGCAGCATTTGACTTATGAAAATCATACTCTCAAAGTCCTTTGCCATTTTGAAATTGAGATCTGTATGATCCATTATTCTTTGATTTCCTGCCACTAAAATATTTAAAAATAAAAAAATTAAAAATTAAAAATATAAAATAAAAAATAAAAATAAAAATAAAATATAAAATATAAATTATGATCAATAAAAAATAGAAAATAAAAATAAAAAAAAAAATATAAATTATAATCAATTAAAAATAAAAAATAAATTACCAGGAGATCTTTGTCTAAATTTCATTTGAGGAGAAAACAAGTCCCAACTTTCTTTATCTTTCTCGTCAATCACTTTTTTCAAAGTAGCCTAATGAAAAAACATAAAAATTCAAAAAAATAAATAGAAATTTAAAGAAATAAAACGAAAAATAAAACAAAATAAAAATAAAAATAAAATAATAAAAATAAAACGAGAGTATACATAAGAGGGGATTGATTGAAAGCCAAACTCACTACAAAATCTTGGAAGCACATTCAAAAATTCGGTGAAAGGTTTGTTGGAATGCCAAACACTAATAACAAATTTTTAATTTAATTTTAATTTTTAATTTTATTTTTTTGATTTTTTAAAATTTTTTTTTAAATTTTTTTTATTATTTTTTTTTTACCCCCAATAATGTTGATCACCTTCGGTCATAGATTGGGGAGACTTGGGGTTATGTATACCGTTGGAGGGAGAAGAAGGCCAGTAAGAAATATTGGAGCCGTATTTCCCGGAAATTTTCGGAAATAATTCGCTGAAAATCTTGTCGTATTCTTTCCTGAACATATCAAATTTGTCTCCTTTAGATTCTTCAAATATACCCATTGCTTCTTCACCTTTTGAAAAAAAAAAAAAAACAAAATTTTGTTTAATGAAAATTTCGAAATAAATTTTTAATTATTTTATTTTATTAGTTTTAATTTTTTTTAAAAAAAAAAATTTATATTAAAAATTTATATCTTCAAATATATTTTTTTTATTGTAAATTTTTTTAAAATTATTTTTGATATTTTTACTAATTTAAAAATGAGAATTGTTTTGATGTATTACAATAAATTATTATTTTTGTAATTATTTGGAAAATTAATTTAAGTTAAATTTTTTTAAAAAATTAATTTTTATTAAAAGTTGTTTGATAAATTATTTTTAAAAAAATTTTTACACTCATTATTTCCACACCACAACACTATGGAGGGATTCGAAGATAGACGAAGCAACTGTTGTTTGATTTCCACTTTGATGTTGTCGATGAAAGAATCGGTGGAAGGATATAGAGCACAGGCGAACATGAAGTCGTGAAAAATCATTATTCCCCTCTCATTGCATGCTTCATAGAACTCTTTTCTCTCATATATTCCTCCTTTTAAAAAAGAAATAAAATCAAAATAAAAAAATTGATAATAAAAAAATGTTAAAATTAAATAAAATTATAAAAATAAAAATAATGATTAAATAATTGAAAAAGTAATAAAAAAATTTAAGTAAAGAATGAAATAATTAAATGATTACTAACAGAAGAAATAATGATTTTTAAAAATAATAATTAAAAAAATAAATTAAAAAATAAATATTTAGATATTAATTAAAATTTGAAATAATTAAATGATTATTAACAGAAGAAATAATAATTTTTAAAAATAAATAAAAAAATAAAAAAATGAATAAAAAATTTGAGAAGAAATACCTCCCCATATTCTGATGGTGTTTTGGTTGGACTGTGCTGCACTTTCAATCAAAGAAACCATTTTTTCGTTAGAGATGCTGTTTTGAAAGGAAGTGGGAGGAATCCAATTGGAACCTTTGCTATATACAGGCATTCCGTTTATTGAAAAGTAAAAGGTGCTTCCTTTCTCGTCTTTTTCTGTGATTAACTTTGCTTCCCTAAATCCGAAATTCAAATCCTTGAAACTGTTTCCTATCTTTTCTTTCACTTCTACAACATATGTGGTGTGTTGATTGCTCTTTTTTTTAGAAAAATATAAAGAATAAAATGAAAATGAAAATGAAAATGAAAATGAAAATGAAAATGAAAATGAAAATGAAAATGAAAATGAAAATGAAAATGA
>JAMYWO010000595.1:0-15001 GCA_024220525.1 Cochliopodium minus | reverse complement strand
CAAAGCTGACCCAATCAACGCCCAAAAAACAAAAACGATTTGATATTTTGGAAAAGCTATTTTGATTTTTTTTTTTTTGAATACTTATAAAATTTTTTTAAATTATTTTAATCTATTTTTATTTAATTAATTTTTTTATTTTATATTTTTTTTAAACTTTTTCTAGAATTTTTTTTTATTTTTTAATCTATTTATTAATTGTTTAATTTGTACCTAAATTATTTTATTTTATTTATTAATTTATTTATTTTATTTTGTTAATTTATTTATTGTTTAAATCATTTTATAATTTTATTTATTTTTATCATTAATATTTAATTAAAGGAATTCCATTTTCCAATTTTGTGAATCCAAGTTTAGTGAATAACATCTCTACTGCTATTTTGACGATCAACCAGAACGGTCAGCTCGACACTTTGTCTGCCAAATGGAAATCCATCCTCAACTCTGGTTGTGCCAATGCTCAAAATACTGAAAACAACATCGACATTGTCAATTTACAAGGTAAAAATCAAAAATAATAATAAAATATTCAAATTAAAAAATTTTTTTAAAAAAAAAATTAAAAAACAAAATGTGAATAAAATCAAAAATAAAAATAAATTTAATTTAAAAAATAATCAAAAAAATCAAATAAATTTAATTTAAAAAATATTCAAAAAAATCAAATCAAATAAAATAAAATAACTTAAAATAAAAATCATAAAATCAAACCAATTTAAATGGTAAAAAATTAAAAAATAATAGAATAAAAATAAAAATAAATAAATAATAAAATGAAAAATAAAAAACAAAACAAAAATTTTAATTATAAAATATAATAAATTAATAAAATAAATAGTAAAATAAAAAAATAATCTAATAAAAATAAAAAATAATGAATGTAAAATAAGAATAAATCATAAATAAAAATTTCAAATTTTTTTTTTTTACTTTTTTTTTTTTAAATAATTTATTTCCATAATAGGTTTATGGTATATGTTGTGTATTGGTATAGGTCTAAGTTTTATGGGTGTGGTTGGTGAACTTATTTTCAGAAAGTTTCTCTACAAACCCGGAAACAAAGTAAAACAAAATTTTTTATTTTTATTTCATTTTTATTTTTAATATTTTTTTATATTTTTCATTAATTTTTTTCATTTTTATTTTTCATATTTTTATTATTTTTAATTTAATTTAATTTTTATTTATTTTTATCAATATTTTTCATTAATTTTTTTTCATTTTTTTTTCTAGTTTCATCATATAATGCACAACTTTTTGGGAGGAGATAGTGAGAGACACACCAAAAGATTTTCTCAGAAAGATATCACCATGACTTCTAACTGAGAAAAATATATAAATTAAAAAAAAAATAAAAAATAATAATAAAATAAAAAGAGTTTTACAAATTTCAAACATTTTTAAATTTTTTAAAAATAATTAACATTTTGTTTCAAATAATTAAAATTTTCTCAATTTACACTAAAAAAATACTTTTTAAATATTTAAGTTCATTCCAACAAAAATTCAAAATAAAATTAATTAATAAATAATTTAATAGTATTCAAACTCTTCTTTGTCCATGGTTATTTCTTTTAGGAGATTATCAACAAACATTCTTATTATTTCAAATTTAATGGGTTTGGGTACTATTTGCTTTATCTTTTTTGATAATAAGTGAGAGCAGGTATAAAAATCTTTTATTTTTAGTTTTATTTCATTTGAGAAACATATATGAGTTTGTTTTTTCCATAACTCCCCTTTCATGAACATTAATTTTACTTTGTCATGATGATTTTTATTGTTGACATAACTTTGTAAGATATTAGATTGAAACAAACCTCCACAAAGCAATGAAATAGAACATTGAAGAAATTTTTCAAAAGAAATTTCATCATTATTAATTAACCCTTTGAATGAATTTACTTCTTTAAAATGGAAATTTCTTTTTTTATTTACATCACAATTTATTTCAATCAAAAAAGAGAATTTCAAACTATCTCCTTTTTTAATTGCATAATTTAGAAGAGTATTTTCATGGTTATCTTTGGAATTAATATCAAATTTTTTTTCGATCAAAACTTTCAATAAATCCTTGTTTTCAAGCATCATTGAAAATGTAATTAGATCTCCCAATTCTTTTGAATTATTTTCATTGTTGTAAAAAATAATTATAAGATCAAGAAATTTTGTGTTGAGAAGATTCTTATTTTTTTCATTTTCCCCTTCTTTTTGATCTTCTAAATTTAAATTAACCTTCTTGTGAAAATCTTGCAAAGAATACTTTTTAAATTTTTTTTTTTTATTTCTCATTTTTTTTTATTTAATCTTTTATTTCAAAATAAAATTAAAAAAAAATTAAAAAAAAAAGAGTTAAGAAATTATCTTAAATTAAAAAATTTTTCTTTCGCATTTTCTTCTTAAAATCCAGTTGAAAGAAAGACAATATTAATTGAAATATTTTGTTATTTTTCTTTGTTTTATTTTGAAAAAATTTCAAATGAAATAATTTAATTTTCATTTTCTTTAATGTCAGACTTGACCTTCTTGTTGTTTCCAGAGTCACCTTCACCAGAAATCTTCCTCTTCTTCTTTTCTTCTCCATTTCCCTCTGCTTCATCCTCCTATCAAAAATAAAAAATAATTCGAATTAATTCGAAAAATAAAAAATAGTTAATTATAAATAAAAATAAATACAAAAAATTAAAAAAATAAAAAATAAAATAAAAAATAATAAAAAATAATAAAAAATAATTCGAATAAAAAATAAAAAATAAAAAATAGTTAATTATAAATAAAAATAAATACAAAAAATAAAAAAAATAAAAAATAAAAAATAAAAAATAAAATAAAATAATAAAAAATAATTCGAATAAAAAATAAAAATAAAAATAGTTAATTATAAATAAAAATAAATACAAAAAATTAAAAAAATAAAAAAAAGAATAAAAAATAAAAAATAAAAAAAAGAATAAAAAATAAAAAATAAAAAATAAAAAATAAAAAATAAAAAATAAAAAATAAAAAATAAATAAAAAGAACCTTATATTCAAGTTCATCTTCACTTTCACTTTGTTTTTCGAAAGAAGAATCCTCTTCAGAGTCACCTTCAGGAAGAGGTTGGAGATCACCTTCCTGAGGGGGTTTAGAAGCGGCTTTGCGGGAAGGTCTCCCTGTGGTTTCTTTGGTTCCCGGCTTTTCACTCTCTTCCACCTCCACTCTTATGTTTTTTGACAGCACAAACTCGTGGAGAACATCGAATTCTCCCTTTGATATGTTCTCGAATGATGTTGTCACTATTAAAAATAAAAATAAAATAAAAATAAAATTAAAAATAAAATTAAAAATAAAATTAAAAATAATAATTATAATAAAAAAATGAAACTAAAATAAATAAATAAAAATAATAAATAAATAAAATTAAATAAAAAATAATAAATAATAAATAAATAAAAATTAAAATCAATAAAAATAATAAAAAATGATAAAAAATAAAAAAATAAATGAAAAATAAAAAACTAAAAAAAAATTCAAACAAAAATAAATAAAAAACAAATTATTAATAAGATCCAAAATTAAAAATAAAATGAAAATAATAAAATTGAAACTAAAAATAAATAAAAAATAATAAATAATAAATAAAAATAATAATAAAATTATTTAAGAAATAAAAATCAAAAATAAACTTTATTGAAATAAGAAAATATTAAAAATATTAAAAATGAGATGAAACATAATGAAATTAAAATCATAAAAATGAAAATAAAAAAAATAATAAAAGAGAAATTAAAATGAAAAACTAGATAAAAATAAAAAAAATAAAAATAAAAAGATAGAAAAAAAAAAATGAAAATGATAAATAAAATGATAAAAAATGAAAATAATAATAAAAAAATAATAAATAATGTGAACAAATAAAATAATGTATGAATTTTTACAAATAGGAATTTTTTTGTTGGAGGAGGTGGAGAGAACGTTTTTGTGGTGGACTTCGATACCAAAATTGGTGGTGGTGGTGTTTTGCGAGGAGAAGACGATGTGGTCAATGTCTTCGTATCTGATTATTATCGCTGGTTTTGGAAGAAAGAAAAAAGTTCTGTGGAGTGGGTACAAAAATCCTTCGTTTGCTCCTGATGAACAAAACCTATTACAAAAATAAATAAAATTAAATTAAAATATAAAATAAAAATAAGATAAGATAAAAATTTGAAACAAAAATTTGAAATAAAAAATTTGAAATAAAAACAAAAATAAAATAAAAAATAAAAAATAAAAAATAAAAAATAAAATAAAAAATAAAAATAAAAAATAAAAAATAAAAAATAAAAAATAAAAATAAAAAATAAAAAATTTGAAATAAAAAATAAATAATAAATAAATGAAATAAAAATGAAATGAAATTTTTTTTTTACCTCCTTTACTGTTGTAAGCCAAATCATTTTCCAACTTCTCAATTCCCCAAATGTTAGAAAACTTGTTGATGTCCAAACTAGGAGAAACTTCATTAGGATCGTGGCTCAAAAATTCGGCCACATCGAAACCAATTCCACCTAATTGAAAAAATAATCAAAAAATATCAAAAATTTAAGTATAAAAATAAAATAAAATGATATGAAATTTACAAAAATAAAAAAAAAAAAAATATTAAAAAAAAAAATATGAAAGATATAAAAAGTTTTAAATAAAAAAAAAATAATAAAAAAAAAATAAAAAACAACAAAATTATTTTTTTTTTTGTTTACCTGCACCGATGATTGCAACAGAGTTACCTACTTTAGCCTTCCCTGTGATGACGTCTATGTAGGAAAAAACTTTTTTGTGGTCTATTCCTATGACACGGGGAATGTTGGGAACAACTCCTGTGCAAACCAAAACCTAGAGAAATAAAACGAAATAAAAAAAAAACCGAATAAAAAATAAAAAATTTTATAAAAAAAAGCACAAAAATCAAAAATCAACAATTTGTAAATAAAAGAAAATAAAAAGAAAATAATAAAAAAGAAAATAAAAAAACAAAAGAAAAGAAAATAAAAAAAAATGAAATCAATTTTATAAAAAATAAAAAAAAATAAAAAAATAAAAAACTAAAAAAATTTTGTAAAATTCAAAATAATTTCACAAAAAAAATAAAAAATTTGAAAAAATTTAATTTACAACATCGAATTTCTCATCTAAAATAGATTGGGGAGTAGGCGTGGTGTTGAGTTTCAATTCTAACCCAGTGAGTTCTATTTGTCTTTTAAAATAAGAAAGAGTCTCATTGAACTCTTCTTTTCCTGGGACTAACTTTGCATAATTGAATTGACCTACAAAAAAATTATTTTTGATTTTTAAAAAGATGATATTTATTTAAATAAAATTATTTTTAATTCATTTATTTTCATTTATTTTATTTTTATTATACCTCCAATGATTGAATTTTTATCGAACAATGTTACATTATGGCCACGTTTAGCAGCAACAGTAGATGCGGCTAAACCAGCTGGACCAGCACCAATGACAGCAACACGTAAAGGTCTTTTTAAAATGATAAATAAAAATTAAAAATTAAAAATAAAATCTAAAATAAATAAATAAAAAATAAATAAATAAAAAATAATAAAAAATAATTCAGAAATAAAAATAAATCTGAAATAAAAAATAAAAAATAAAAAATA
Source organism: Cochliopodium minus (assembly GCA_024220525.1). Lineage (NCBI taxonomy): Eukaryota > Discosea > Himatismenida > Cochliopodiidae > Cochliopodium > Cochliopodium minus. The sequence goes on along the minus strand of JAMYWO010000595.1, from coordinate 9,362 downwards.
AAAAATAAAAAATAAAAAATAAAAAATAAAAAATAAAAATAAAAATTAATAATTAATAAAATTTTTTACTTGTTGGTTGGAAGATAGTTCAGCTCGGTTTCGTATCCAGCACGAGGGTTAACTAAACAAGTGGCTCTCTTCTTGAGAAAAGTGAAATCCAAGCAAGCCTGATTACAAGCAATGCAAATGTTGATCTCGTCTCTTCTCCCTTAAAAACATCAAAAAAAAAATTATCAAAAAAAACATCAAACTAACAATTTCGAAAAAAAATAAAAAAAATAAAAACATCAGTAAACAATTTTGAAAAAAAAAAATTTACCTTCAAATGCCTTATTGAGAAATTCTGGATCTGCAAGGAAAGGACGAGCCATACTTACCATATCAGCACATCCTAACGAAACAATTAAATTTTAAAAAAAAAAATTAAAAAGTTAATAAAAAATAAGTTTATAAATAAAATAAAAGTCTTTAAAAAAAATAAGTTTAATTTTTTAAAAATGTTTTACCGTCACTAAGAACCTTTTCTGCAATTTCGGGAGTGTTGATACGATTGGTGGTAATGAGAGGAATGTTCACTTTTCCTTTGAGGTTTTTAGTAACCCATGCATAGTTTGCCCTCGGAACACAAGTTGCGATGGTTGGAATTCTGGCCTCGTGCCAACCAATACCTTAATTAAAGTATAAAATAATAAAAATAATTCAAAAATAAAAATAATAAGTCATAAAATGTTTCAAAAATAAAAAACAAAAAACAAAAAAATAAATCACAACTTTAAGAATAAAATTTTTCATTTAAAAATTGAACCTGTATTTATTATGGTTGCTCCTGCTTTCTCAATTTCTTGCGCCAATCTGACAACTTCGTCCCAAGATGAACCCTCTTCCACCAAATCCAACATGGACAATCTGTAGATAATAATGAAGTCTTTTCCTACCTTCGAAAATATTTCAAAAATAAATTTCAAAAAAATAATTGAAAAAATTAAAAAAATTTTTTTTTTTTACCCTTTCTCTTATACTTCTCACAATTTCTAAAGGAAATCTCATTCTATTCTCCAAAGATCCTCCATATTCGTCAGTTCTTTTGTTGGTTTTATTCACCAAGAATTCATTGATGAGGTACCCTTCGCTTCCCATCACCTCTACTCCATCATAGCCTGCGTATTGAGCCAATTCAGCACATCTCGTAAAGTTGGAGATTTGTTTTTTGATTCCCCTATTAACAATCAAAAAGAATAAGAAATGAAATTTAAGAAAATAATAAATGAAAAAAAAATAAAACCAACTATTATGAGCAGAATCTTTGAATTTATAAGAATGAAAAAAATCACTATTAAATTTGATAATAAATGATATTTTTATTATATGGAATTTCTAGTTATTTATATATCAGATTGATGGATTTATAATCATGTTGATTACTCATAATATCTTTATCATTGATTAAATGATTTTCTAAAAATTATTGGGTTGATCATTATTCAAATGATGTGAATATTCATCAATAAAGATTCTTATAATGATATAATCTTTTATATAATCTTACCATTTTGGTAATTTCCATGGTGCAAATGGAGAAATTGGTGATTTGATTGATGATGGTGCAACTGCTAGTGGATGATAGGCATATCTCCCTGCATGAAGAATCTGCATGCATATTTTTCCATCTTCTATGTGAACTGCTTTGGTGATTTGTTTGTGATGTTCTGCTTCACTTTTGGTTGTTAGTTTACCTGCGAATGGTGCGATCCATCCTTCAATGTTGGGTGCTATGCCTCCTGTTACTATCAATCCTGCTCCTCCTTTTGCTCTTTCTCCGAAATATTTTGCTAATGATGGGAAATCTTCGAATTTATCTTCCATCTTTCCAAAGTTTTAATTGAAATATTATTATATTATTATCTGAATGTAATTTATTGATATTTTTTATCTTGTAAAAAAAATTTTAATTACTCCAGTATGCATTGATCCCATAAGTGCTCTATTTTTGAGCTTGGTGAATCCCAAATCTAATGGTTCGAATAATTTTGGATAGAGATTTTTTGTCTTCATTTTATTTATATTATTTGACAGAACAAAAAACAACAAGAAAGATTTAATCACATTTTGATCACATTTTGAAAGATTGAACTTTGAAAGATTAAACATCAAAATTATATATTTTGATTTTGATTTGGGATTTTTATATATCAAAAGAGGAAAAATAAAACTTAACCAAATCGAAACATCCTTTTGATGACATTAACATTCAAATGTATCTAGGAAATTGTTTATTCTCCTTTAAATACATATTTTAAAATAAAATTGCGCTCAAATTAAAAAGAAAACTGTTGTACTCTAATTTAATTTAAATCATGACATCTCCATCATTGGGAGTCATTCTTCTCAGGATATCACTTTGAGAAGCTCTAGATTTTTTTTCATCAAGGTTCAATTTGTTCAATAAATAAGGATTATCAAAGAAGATATTGATTTCATGGAATCTTCCTTTGAATCTCTTTGAGAGAATGTAATAAATAACAAAATTATCGTAGATGGTTTGCTTATTTTCTTTCTCAATGATCAAAACTTCAGCCATCAAATTAAGAACATCTGTATTCTTTCTATCATGCTGAGATACCTGAAGAAAATGCATATAATTATATTTATCGAAATGATCGATCCAAAATTGTTGGGAATACAAAGGAACATCAAATTCTATCCCATTTATAGTCAATTTGGATTCAGCAGAAAATAATCTTGATATTCCCAAAGAATCTCCCAATAAAAAGTATTTGGAATAGGTGATATCTTCTATTTGATGATTATCCACTTGCTCTTTGTTTGCTTTATGATATTTGGCCATCAATGTGTTCAAATTTTTGTAAATATCGTAATCTATAATCATATGAATCTTTATAATTCTCTTCTCATCTGAAAAGAAGATATAAAAGATGGGTGAGATCAATATTGCCTCTTCAGAATCTTTGGATTCCAACAATAGTCTTATTTTGAATGAATAACTGTTCAATCCTGACGAAAATGTTGGTTCCGTTTGATATACAAGAGTATGAGCATTTGTATAAAACAATTCTTGAAATCTATTTTGGAAATTAGGTTGTTTGATTTTAACATCTAAAGTATTCTTATCTCATATCTACTTTTTTTTTTACCTGCTGAAAAAAAATTTTGCTTCTGACAACTTTGCCATGTTGTTATTGTTGATTGAAAAAGTAAATTTAGCTTCATCAAATGTCTCATCCATCAATTTTAATGTATCTATTTTGTTTGTAAAGAAATCCATAAATTTATGAGTAACATTTCTATAAAATTCTGGTTTCTCGATTTTCTCTGCATTGATGTTTGCTAAGAAAAGAATAAATATCAAAGATAAGATTATTGTTTTTTTCATTTCTTTTCGATAGTTTTTTTTTTTTTTCATTTTATAAATGATTCACAACAAATAAAAAATAGGTTACAACAAAGATTTAACAAATATGGTATTGAAAGATGAATGGAAAATCCTTTGAAATTAAATTATCAACTATATATGGGATATATCCCATCAAATTTAGGAAACTCTTGAATATAAAAAGGCAAAGTAAATTTATATTGTTGAATCAGATCAATTTAGAGTTTAAATTTTAAAGAGGATTAGATTCTCTTCATCCTTCATTTTAATATTTGAGCAATTTTTGAATAAAAAAAAAAAAATTTGGAAACTGCGTATTTGAATACTCCCAAAAAAAAGAAATGTTTCTCAATTGGATATCGATAAAAGGATTGATAGTGGAGAATCAAGGTTTAATATTGAAACGATATTATAGAGAAATATAAAAAAAAAAAAATATATTTTTTTTATTTCTTCCAAAATATATATTTTAAACTGAACTAATTCATAATTTTGAAAGAGAAAAATGCTTTGGGAAGATTTCCTATTCCAAGTATTAAAATTATGGTTAATGAAATGGTTGGAGTATTGTTGAAAAGTACTACAGAAAGTTTATTGAGTAGGACACATGTCGATATGTCACTTGATATAATTGCACAAGGATTAGCACTCCCATTAGTTGAATCGGAAACGATATTATTGACAATTGATTTATATAAGAGATGGTTGTTGGAACCAAATTCAAGACCAAAACCTATCAATGAAGATGAACAATATTTTACAACGGTAATAATCAAAAATTTAAACGAAAATTATGAATTCTTGTATTGAAATGGTTATGAAAACATAATTATTTTTATCAATATAGAATAATTATTCAAATATTAATGCTATATTCCAAAAATTTACAAAAAATAGAAACAAAATTTGCCAATTTAAGATATCCTCAACCAATATAAATTTCTTTCCTGAATAACATTTTTGTTTACATTTAGGAAATGATCAAAAATCTTTCACTAGTATTCGATACAAAGATAAATGGAAGATCGATTGAAAAAGATACAATATCAAAACAAACAGAAATTTGTAATAAAGTATTGGATATTTATGTTTCACTCGCTCAATCAAAAGATAAATGGACAGAACAAACAAGAATAGAATTTATGAAGGTAATGTTGGGGATATCTGATTATATTTTCACTCAAGCAACCGGAACTTCAACCACACAACAATCTGTAGGAAGAGAATTAGCAAATAAAGTATCTGATGTAAAAAAAAAAAAATTCTTTCAAATAATACAAGAATAATGAACAATTCATCAATATATATGAAGATCTATAAAAATTTTTAAATATAAATAAATTTGATTTCTCTGAATAAAAAAAAATTTTTAATCTAGATTTTATTGGAATTGTGGGTTATATTTGGTATTATGGACCCTACCATTTGGACACATCTCAAGAACCTTTTCCCGGGATGGGTCCACTTGCTCCCTCCCATCGAGAGTTGGGCCAAGATAGGAACATCTCTCACCAACCGTGTGTTAAACATTCTCTACGGGCCAACAGTGGGAACACCAACAGTAAATCTCACCATCATTTCCAAATTACAAGAAAAGAATGAATTTATATTCTACGCTTGGAGTAAAATCGTCAACGTGCTAGGTGATCCATCTACCTACTTCAACGTCATCACAAAAAGAAATTTCTTGGAAGTTTTCAAAGGAGTCAATGCTATGGTCAACATTATGCTTTCTGTTGGTAGAACAAACTCTAAAGACACAAGAAACCAAAGCACCAAGCAAGAGCCTCTTTGTAAGACCATTGATGGGAACACCATCTTGACTGTTTTTGGTAAGTTCTTGTTCGAGTCTATCATTGCAAATAAGACTGGTTTCGAGGAGGGTACTTCTCTCGCTGTTGAAATCATGTGTAACATATTTTGTACTTGTAATGCAACCAAATATCACAAAGAATACTTATCAAGGCAAACAATTTTTTATTTTTGATAATTTTAAAATTTTAAAACTTTTCCTTTACTTTTAGATTTTATGCATCCTTGATTGAGGTATTGCAAGGTAAAGTTGATCAAGTGTTAATCAGTGCAATCAGAAAATCACAACCACTTTTTACTTATGATTTCCCCGGTTTGCAAATGTTGATTCCTTCTTTCATTTATGCCATTGAAAGAACTTTATTTGCTGTAAAAAAAAATATTTTTCAAATTTTTTTGTTATAAATTATTTGTTTTTCAAATAATAAGAAATTGAGTGATTATGAATTAAGACAATTAGAAAAACCTCCTTTGGATCATTCTGAAGTAAGATATGCTTGTATTTCCATTTTGGGAACACTCATCTGCTTCCCCAACTACTTTGGCAAAAACGAGTTGTATTCTGTCAAGGGTATCGCAAACAAAGAAAAGATAGACATCCTGGAAGTCAAAACCTTCAGCGAGCTCAAAACAAGCATTGATGATCTTATCTGCAAAGCTCTCCTTGACGAATCTGACCCAGACAATGTAGAAATGTTATTGTGGCTCATTTTCATTTTCATTACAGAAAACCCTAAAGATTCTCCTAATTGGATCGAAGAATTGCTCAATGTTTTTAATAACAACGCTGTTAATAATGGCCAATGGGAAATGGAAGTCACCATCACTGCTTTGAGAGTCTTTTCGGGGATCTCTTTCTTCACCCACTCCAACGAAATTCTTTATCATAGTGCTCCCAAAATCGCCGAGACTCTTTGTGATTGGGTGATCACCACCATACAAACTCCCATGGACGAACAAGAAAAAACTTTGGATGAGCTTCATCACATTATTTCTGCAGGGGTTTTTTGTATTTGTGGTAAGGAGAAATTTGAAAATTGTTTTGTTTTATTCTATTATAAAAATTTAATTTTTTTTCACAAAATTTTTTATTTTATTCGTTATTAAAATAAAATTTGTTTTTTTTTTTTTAACAAAATTTTATTAGTTTTTTAATTTTCTTAATTTTTTAAAATAGTTTATTTTTTGATTTTTTTGTTAAAAGTTTTTTTTTTAAATAAACTTTTTTTTTCTAAAAGACTGGCTCATGGCTGGACAATGGCTTTCCAAAAACTTTCCTATCTTGGAAAAAGCCCTTGAGATGCTTAGTGCCATTCTCAACGTAGAGTTGTCATCAGGAAAATACGCTCCATCCTCCAAAGTAATTAACGCAGCAAAGTATACCATGACCCAAATATTAACCAACCACGGTAACATGCCTCCTACTGAGGGAAACAACACTCTTTCTTCTCTCGTGAGCGAATTCGACATTTTGGCTACTTTGAAACATAAGAGTGCAAACAAAATTATCCCTTATGACATCAATGAGTCTAATTGCAAGGAATACATCAGGTACTATGCTCTCAAGGGTGTTTGCATTTTCACTTTCATTGAGCGTCCTGATTTGTCAAATGGGGACATGTCAGCTATGACCATGATAGTGAGAGACAAAAAAGGTAATTAATATAATTATTCATTATTATTTTTATTTTTTCATAATTTTCTTATTCTATTTATCAATTAATCCAATTTTTATTTTTTGTTTTATTTATCTGTTTTTCCTTTTTAAATTTTAAATTTTTCGTTTTTTTTTTTGTTTTTTTCTTATTTTTATTTTAATTCTATTTACTATTTTTGTTTAAATTAATCATTTTCAATATTTTTTTTTTACATTTTTATAGGAAAATATGCATGGAACATTTCTTTGGAATATCAACCATTTTCCCAAAGAGGAAAGCCAATAAAATACAACGAACCAGTAATACAAATTCCAGTGGAAAATGTTCCTTTGGACTCCTTGTCTGACGAACCTGTCAACGTCAATCTACTTTCTAACATTTACAAGTTTTTGGCAAAGGTCAAGCCTCATGAAGTTGTTGCCGTATCTGGAATACAAGCCAATTCAGAGAAACAGTTTATTACCAATGTCTCTGAAGAATACTCCAAAAAACAAATCAATTTCGTTCCTCCAAAAAGTAAGAATTTTTTTTATTTTTTTAAATTCGTTTTTTATACTTTTGATATTTTAATTTTCATTTTATTTTACAAAAATATAGTCATAATTATCTTAATTTTATTTACATTATTTTTTTATTTATTTTTATTTTCAAAAATTTTTATTTAATTGATTTATCTTTTTCTAAAATTAATGATTTTTTTTATTTAAAAAGGGCCAAAACCATACACAAGAAAAGCAAAAATGCACATTTGTAGACTATTTCTTTCTCATTTTGGATACGTAGGGATTGAAAACAGAAACACATTCTATCCTCTCAACGTGAGTACGGAATTGATGAACTCTTTGTCGGATTTGGACAGGGAATATGAGAGGGAGTGTCAAAAGATTGGTGTTGTTTATATTAAGAAGGGTCAGTCTACAAAGGAACAAATTTTTTCAAATCGCTCTGGATCTCCTCAATACGAAGATTTCTTAAATTCTATCGGTAAAAAATAAAAATAAAAAAAATCAATAAAAAGAATAAATTTTAATCAACAAAATTAAATAAAGAAAGAATAATAAAAAATTAAATTGAAAATTAAAAAATAAAAATAATGAAAGTAAAAAAATTCACCTGAAAATAATAAATTTTTTTAAAAGAATAATAAATTTTTAAAAATTTAACAAAGAGAAATAAAAAGAATAACAAAAAATTAACAAAGAAATATTAAACTGAAAATAAAAATAAATGAAATAAAAAATTTAAATAAAAAGAATAAATTTTAATAAAATTAAATATTTAAAATAATCAAAATAAAAAATAAAAAACTAGGATGGTTGGTTCCTGTCAAGGTGAATAGCCCAATATTTTTGGGAGGATTGGATCCAGTCCATAGTGCGACAACTCCCTACTACTGTGACTACAACACTGAAATCGTCTTCCACGTTTCCACTTTGATCAACAACGACCCCAACAACCCTGAACAGCCTCACAAACAAAAGCTTTTGAATGGTGTAGGTGTTGTAATTGTATGGACTGAAGATTTGGATGATTACACTCCTTTGTTTTTCAGTTTTTCAAAAGTAATTATTTCAATTTTTTAAATATTTTATTTCATTTGTGAATTTTTTTATTTTATTTTATTTATTAATTATTTTTTATTATTTTATTTTTTTATTTTTTTATTTTTTTATTTTTTTATCATTTTATTATTTATTTTCTATTTTGTTTTTTATCCATTTTATTTTTTATTATTTTTAGGTTCACATTGTCATCTCTCCTCTATCGATAGGTCTTTTTCATTGTAATTATATCTCAACTCAAAAAGAACAGCATTCGACAAAAAATATATTCCATTGGTACACAAAATTTATATTTTTATTTTTTAATTTTACATTTAATTTTACTAAAAATAATAATATTATTTTGAATTTTTTTGTAAATTTTAATTTTTTTATTTTTTTTATTTTATTTTCCAAAAAAAAGGTCCATTTCTACCACAATGATTCTTTCAAAGCAACTTTGGGAAGCATGGTTAGATTGACAGCCATCAATGCATACAAAAATCAGCCTCCTGGTATAAAAAAATGAATTAAAATAAAATAAATTAGGAATATCAAATAAAAATATTAAAATAAAAATATTAAAATAAAAATAAAAATAAAAATAAAAATAAAAATAAAATAAAAATATTATAAATGAAAATAAGGCTATAAAAATAAAATAAAAATGAATTAAAATAAATAAATTAGAATATTAAATATAAATGTAATTAAAAATGTAAATTAAAAATTAATTAAAAATAATAAAAATTAATTAAAAATTAAAATAAAATAAAAATGAATTAAATAACCAAAAAAATTAAATTATTGATTTTTTAATCAATTTTTAAAAGCACAATTTGATACGAGACAAAAGAAAATGGAGACAATCATTGATCAATACAAAAGATACTTCTTGCGAATCTTTCTACAGCAGTCTTTTCAGCACCAACGATCAAGAAGTCAACACCGTCAATTGGA
>JAMYWO010000594.1:0-15094 GCA_024220525.1 Cochliopodium minus | reverse complement strand
TGAATTTATAAGATGGTAATCATCATGATTTTGAACATTTTTCTTTAAATCATGTGAGATTAAAAAATATTTGCTCACCTCTATTTATTTTCTCCATAATTTTATCATCAGTTTTTAGAATGTAGACCTGATTTTCTTTATCCACTATCTCCAATTTAAATATTTTTCCTGTTGATAAAAGTTCAAAGGCATTTTGCCTATTCATTTTGTATTTTTCAATAATCATCTTCATTCTTCCAAAGCTCAATAGCTTATCAATGGGGATCCCTCCATATTCTTCTATAAGATTTATCAAGAATGCATCCTTTCCCAAATTTTCAACACTCAAATAATATTCTATTTGAAATTCGAATTCTTTCAAAGCATTAATAGATTCCATTTCTGAAATATGAATCTCTTCTTTCATTTTTTTTTTTTTTTTTTAAATAAAGAGAAGAGATTAGATTGAAAATTTAGAAAACTTTTTTTGAAAATTAAAAGGTAATCCTTTTTATGAAATGAAAAAACCAAACATAAAGTTTATAATGAAAACAAATTAAAAATATATTATAAAAAAGGTATTTAATAGTTAAAACACTTAAATACAGATATTTAAGCCTAATAGTGTAATGGTAGCACGATATTCTCTAAACCTATAAGCTGAGGTTCGATTCCTCATTAGGCCGTTTTATTATTTATTTTCCATCAAATTTTTATTTTTTTCAAATTTTTTTTAATAAACAATAATAATTTTATAAATATTTTCTTTCATTTTTTGAGAACAAGAGTAACAGGAAAAGGAACATCTACAAATTTGTTGAAATTTTCATTCACATTTTTTTGAGGAGAAGAAACTTCTCCATAATCACCTTTTTAAAAAAAAAATATTAGATAAATGAAAATAAATAAAAATAAAAAAAAATTTTTTTACCAAAAGACCTTTTGTTAAATAATTAAAGGAATCAAGATTTTTTGTTATTTTTTTTTTTACCCTTTTTGTGGAACCGAAAAAGAAGATAAATAAAGTGTGTTGGTGTTTTTAGAAACGGCCATGACAAACTCATTAGCACAAACTATCTCAGCAATGGGCTCAGGAAAGTAAATTTTATTCCCTTCAAAAAAAATTAAAAAAAATTTAAAATTATTTTTAATTGTTTTTCAATTTTGATATTTTTAATATTTTTATTTTAAATTTATTTTTATTTTGTTTATTTTTACCATCATTATCATAAATTTGTCCATTACTGTCTAAATAAAGATATTCCGTGATGGAAGCTGAGATACAGCAAATGGGTCCAGTACAAGGTCTCTTTTGGACTCTTTCTTCCTCTACCGTGAAAATGGCCCCTAATAAAAATAAAAAAAATAAGAATGAATTTAAAATAATGAGAAATAATAAAAAAGTTAAAAAAATAAATAAAATATTGAAATTTTAAAAAAAATAAAGATATTCAAAATTTAAAAAAATAATAAAAAAAATTTTACCAGTAGTTTTTAATAATAGAACACAAGTAGCCTCAAAGGCAATACCAGAAAGATTTTCAGTGTCTATATTTAAGTCTTTGCGAACTTCAACAAATTGTTCCACAATTTTACCTCCTCCAAAAATATCCATTCCTGTATAATAAAATTTCCCGTCTTCCACCAAAACTAAAACAGAATATCTACCGCACCACATTTGCTTTATTTTTCCTATAAAAGAAATTAATTGTAAAATAATTTTTAAAAAAATAATGGAATAATTATTTTTAAAAAAAATAATGGAATAATTAGGTAAGATTGGTTTAAAAAATAAATAAATTAAATGAAAAAAAAATTTTTAAAAAATGAAAATGAAAAAAATCAAAATGAAAACAAAATTAAATTTCCATTTTTTTTCAAAGTAATTTTTAAAAAAAAAATTTGCACAAATAGTTTGACTAACATGAATTATTCTTGTTTGAAAAAAAAAGTACCGAAAGGAGTATCAATTTTGACAGGATCACCCATATTTTTCTCGCCGCCAAAAGTAGAAAACTCATCACGACCAATGACATACAAAACACCGTCCTCACTCAACCCCAAACAAAAAATGTCAGAGGACAAACAAAGCTTGAACTGAACTCCCTCCACCAAATGTAAAAGACCCCTCTCTTCGTGGTATGGCTGGTTAGTGACACTATTTAGTCCGCAGATGTACCAATTTCCTTTTTTGTCAATGCAGGAGAAATATTTTTCGCCCGCCGAGAAGGATTTTATTTCGAAATCTATCATTGTCATCTTGTTTGCTATCCCTGTTTTTTCTTCTTTGTTGTCTCTTTGTCCTAATTGTCCGAAATCATCTTTTTGAAAAGTTTTTTTTTTTTCAGGTTTATTTTTAATTTTTATTGTTTTTTTTTTTGAAATCTCTTTACTTAATCCGAATGAGTACATGTCTCCCGTTTCTTTTATAATAGAATTTTTTTTTTAATCACAAAGATTTCATTTTGGTTGATACATTTTATTTTAAGAAATATTTTTTTGATGTAATAACATTTTCAATTTGATGCGGAGAAATTCCATTAAAATTAAAAGTGAATGTTTTTAAATCCATAATTCCACCAAGAGTATACTCTCATTATTTAAATATCTTTGATTATCAATTGTATTTAGAATATATATTGATTTTAAAAATTGTAAATGATTATCTTAAATTCATTAATTCCTTCATTATCCCTCTATTAATAACCAATTATCCATATATATATATATATAATTTTCCTTTTCAGTATTTAATTTTATTCCACTTTTATATATTCAAAGTATGATTTACCTTTATTAAAGAAATAACAACTGAATGATTTTGAAACTATTGTAATTACAGGTGTAATCTTCATTTCTTGTTCATAAAGACCATTTTTCGCTTTAAATTTTTTGGGAATATCGTTTTTTCCATTATTTGGTGAAAAAGTGCCATTTCCCATATGATTTATCTTTTCAATTGATTTATCTTTACAAATGAAATGGACCAAATTTTATTTTAATATATTTCATGGTGGAAATTAAAGGTAAATCAATGTTCAAAATAGATTCATATTCACCATCTTTTTTCAAACATTCTTGTTTTTTTCTTTTTGAAGAAATATTTATCTTTTCAAAAAATCATTTTTCACATTTTGAATAAATTATATAAAAAAAAATTCATACTATTAGGTACTATCATACTTTTATTATATATTACCCAGTCGTATGTAGAAATTAAACCATGTTTTTCCAACTTATTATGTTAATTGTTCAATTTATTAATGTATTTTGGAGAAACATAACAATCATTCTATAAAAATAATCAATAAATAGCAAAAATTTCAAATGTTATTTTGTTAATTTACATATAACTATAATTTACTTCTATAAAAATTTAATTTTTCAACAATTCATATGATGTCAGAGTTATTGAAACATATCTTTGTTTATGGTTTCCTTTTCTTTCTATATTCAAAACTAGTCATATAGTTTTTTCCATAAAGTTTTTACTTTGTGAACTTCCTCAATTCAAAATGAGAAATCAATTAAAGTTTCAATCAATCCTTTGATCTCCACCTCTATATTCCCATTAGATTTTCTCAAATTTTTTTCATTCTGATTTTTTTCTTACAATAAATAGGTTTTCAAATTTTACAAATTTTGAATAAATAAAAATAATAAAAAAATAGCATTTATTGCATACTGTTAGGTTATATTATACTTCAATTATGTATTACCCACTCGTATGTATATAATAAACCATGTTTTTTCAACTTAATATGTTAATTGTTCAATTTATTAATGTATTTTGGAGAAACATAACAATCACTCTAAAAATAATCACCAAATAATGTAAAAATTTCATATAATTGAAAATAATTCTTTCTCATTTTAAATGGGAATACTATTTTCTCTTATAAAATTTTTTTCTAAATGCATACTCTTTAGGTTATATTGTACTCTTGTTATGTATAACCCACTCGTCTGCATAAAGGCATATATCTTTACTTTTTCTAATTTTTATGTTGATTTCTTTATAAATTAATGTAAGAAGAAATAAAGAAACATAATCAAATTTTGTCCATTCTTTGCAAATTTGTGTTCACCTCTTTTGATAAGTATTTTTTTTTGTTTTGTCGAATAATGAAAAGTTGATCTCAAAGTATTAATTTTATTTGAAGGAAAATAAAAAAAAATTAAAATTAAATTTTTTCCAGTCAAATTATAAAAAAGAGAAAAAGCATTTGATTGAAATAGATCATGATCATTATTCTATCACTGTCAAAATAATAAACAGAAGAAAGTTACAACAAAAGTTTATATTTTAATAAAAAAATAAAAAATTAAAATAAATAAAATAGGAGATTGGAAAAAAAGAAAATCAGAGGAGTTACAAAACAATTATGAAGAAGAGGTGGATCATCTTTTTTCCTTTCAATCATGTCTATTATAACATTCCAAGTAAGTGGTATTGACAAAAGTGATGGAATTTATAATGCCGTCATTAATGGTGAGATTTTTATTATGATACAAAGCGATATCTCCGCCACAACGAGAGAGATATCCATCTTTGGAAGTGAGAGTTCTCATATTCTGATGCACAACGTTGAAATAGTGCACGATAGAACAGGCGACAGTATCATGAGGCAATTTCATCTGCTTGATGTATCGATAAATGGGTGGGCCACACCATGATATATCAACACCACAACATGTTGAAGCTTCCTCGTGAAGAAACACCTTGCCAAAATAATACTGAAAATAATCTCTCTTCATGAGGAACACATTGACCTCCACAAAATTGCTGTGGATGGATGAGATGGTGAGATTAGCTGTGCTTTCAAAGGAAGAATATCTGTTGATAGCAAAATGGCGGCTTTCATCCTTAAAGGTCATGGGCTGCGAGATAAGAGGTATGTGCCCATAATTGCATTTCAATACATCCATATAGTGATGCAGATTCCATCCCAATATTGAGATATCCTCATCCATAAAGAAGACATGATCGTATTCCTCCAATATCCCCAAATTTCTGTAATTATAAAAGATAAAGGTCTTCACTGTTGATTGTTGCGATACATCTATCATCCTTATGTTATATCCTCTCTTTTTCAGCTCATCCGTACCATTCTTAAATTTTTTTGCCTCCCCTGGGTTGTATGTGAAGAATAGCCAATCGCAGCTCTTCTCCATCGCCATCACATTTTTTTGCATGGTGAAAAATATTCTTGGAGATCCAATGATTGACATGCATAATGTTTTCTCCAATTTGGAAGACCTATCATTAGGATTCCTTTGCTTTCTCAAGTTATTGGATGATATTGATAACAAATATGAATATAATATCATCAACACTATTATCGTTCCTACCAAAACTCTTCTTATTGATTTCATCCCTATATACATTCTTATTTTGCTTCTATTCTTATATTTCTTGAATTTTTTTTTCCCCTTTAAGATTTATACTTTTATTATTTAAGATCCTTTAAAAATAAAAATGAGTTTTTTTTTTTTTTTTATTATTTCTTTTATAGATAAAATTTTTAGATGTTCACTATCTTATTATATAGATGTATTCCTTATTTTCCAAATTTTATTTGAATTCCAATTTACGGATTCTTTTCAAAAAAAAAAAACAGTTTTTAATACTTCCATTTTCCACCAGATTCTTAATAATTTTAAAAGAGGTTAATTTATAATTAGACATTTAGTAGTCGGATCTCTGTGAATGAAATTGTAAGTTTTCCTCCTCCGATTTTTTAAAAAAATTAATTTATAAAAATTTAAAATTAAAAATATAAGAATTTATATTGAATATTTTTATATTTTCACTTTACTCATGAAACACATCTATTAATCAATAAGAGCAATAATCTTCGATTCCGAGTTTTATCTGTTAAACTAATAAATATAAAAATTATAAAAATAAAAAAAAAATAGAATTTTATCTATACCTTACTTCTTATTAAACTGCATATGTTTTGGTTATTGTTATTTATTGATTTTAACCCACTTATATGCAAAAATTAACCTTTTTTTCTTTCAAAATGATATTTATTTTACAAATAAATTTATATCATTGAAAGGAAAAGGAAATATATGGTATAGTTTACTTTCAATGACACAGGAAATCCAAGTTAATATATCCTCAATTAATTGATTAATACTGTTGAGAATTGAGTATTTTATCAACTATTCACATTCCATTATCTAAAGGATAAAAGGATAAATTAATTAAAATTTGAGAATAAAAAAAGAATTCGTAAAATAAATTTTAAAGGAAAAGTGGATATTCTGGAACAAGTTTAATGTTAAAAAAGAAGAATAATTTTCCTATTTAAAAAATTGATCTCTTTTCTTTCATTCTCTTCAATGGGCTTCCCATGTTATCAATGGGAGAATGTCTTTTGTATTGGAAGGGTTCATTGTATTGATATTTGGGGATGGGAGTGCTAGGATTGTTAGCAGTGAAAGGATTAGCAAAGATGCCAGTTTTCTTGGGGCTCACAATGTTATTGGATGGAGAGTGTTGGCTGATGCTGGGATTGTTGATGGATGAAGGAGGAAAACAATGGTAGAGGGAGGGTTTGATCGTGGTCTTCTTGGGGCTTTGTTGTTGGAGGGGCTTCTTTGTTTTGTTGGATAAAGAATTCTTTTTCTTGTTCTTTTTCTTGTGAGATTTCTCTTCAGGAGATTTGAAATCCACAGGATTTTCCATCATCTCCCTATTGTACAATTCCTGATTGTGCATGTGATGGATGTCCTTCTTCTTTTGATGGAGGTTGTTGTACATCTTTTTCTCATTTACCACGATTCTCTCCGCTTTATCATCCTCATCATCTTCCTCTATGCTGTTGAGTCCGTTCAAATAGTGATTAGGCTCCATGTTGTATCCCATGTAGGATTGATCATGGTAGATTTCGAATTGCTCCTCTCCATCATGCGTGTAAGAATCTACATCCCCATCATATGCGAGATTAGGATCTTCATTTTCCTTCCCTGTTGCCCTATAGATCTCTTTCAATGGAATTCTTTTTGGCGCCATTTTTTCTCTCAACATATTTTGGAGTATTTCGTTTTGGGCCTTGATGTTATTGTGATCTTTGGAGATATCGAGGTATTCATTCTTTTCATCCAGAAGCTTATTTATCATTTTGGTCGAATCATTCACTGCTTTTTGGAGGCGAGTATTAGATCTCAACATCTCTGTGCACATATTGCTTTTTTCATCGAATGCTCTCTTGAAAGTTACCCTCATCTTCATTATCTCTTTATTCTTCTCCATCAAAGAAAATTGCAATTTGTTTGCTTGCTATTTTTCGTTATAACATTTTTTTTTTTTTTTTTTGTTATTTTGTTAGTATCTGTTTGTATAATTTAAAAAGCAAATGCAATTGCAAAATGTTTTTCTTTTTCACCTCTTCATTTGTTTTACAGTTTGGACATTGAATCTCGTTCATTTTTTTTTTACTTGTTTAATAATCTTTTTATTTTTTTTATATATATTTTATTTTAAATTTAATTCAGTCAATTTTGAACAAGAATGGTGATGAGTAGAGCAGATGAATAAAAAAATTTTATTTTTTTATTTTATACATTTTGATTTTCAAATAATTAGAAGAAATATAAATTTTGAATGGAAAAGAAATATTAAAATTAAATAAATCTTTAATATAACAAATTTTTTTTAATTCATTTTAGATAACAAACCTTTGTTAAGAAAAAAATGAGATCTTGATCTTAACAAGCAATGAAATCTGTACAACATGGTAAAAGGCAATAAGATTCTAAAATATGATCTAAAATTGCCAGTGACAAGACCAACATTGAAAACTTCGTAGACCCACAAACATAAATTAAAAGCTCCATAAATAAGAGACAAACAATAACTATATTTGGTAGACATTACACATTGGGTGGTCACGAAAACAAGAACTTGGCAAGAATTTGCGATGGCAAAACTAATCACCCTGAAAATTTCGTAAACCAGATTTGTTGTGTTATCCAGATTATACTAAAATGAGTAAAATAATCAAATAGCTTTCTTTTAAAAATAAATAAAAAAAAAATTTTTTTACAACAAAATAAATGGCAATCTCGAAAGCAAGAAAAACTAAAAAAGAAACAGAAATAAGAGCACTTTGCCAGTTATATTCATAAAAACTGACTTGTGCATCTTCTTCAGGTCTGACAGTGAATCCCAATTTTCTTTTTAGGCCAAATTTTCCAGGAGAGACAAGCATAAAGATAGACAAAACGGCAATAAAAACTTGTGATCCCATTACAAAACTTATGTTGTTCCAATTTACAACCCACATTAGCCCTAATGTAGCGTTCATGAAAACATAAATGAACAACAAAAAAGTGACTACCAATGTTATTTTATCAAATTTTTGTTCAGGATATCCTATAAAATTAAAATCAAAATTAAATTTGAATTAAAATAAAATTAAATAAAATTTAAAAATTAAAAAAAGTTTAAAATTACTTTTTATTCATTTGAATATAATATATTTTTTTTTTTAAAAACTAATTTACCAGATAAAAGAGGAGCATTTTCACTATTTACATATGTGAATTTTTTATCATCAATACTATCTTCGTTTTCAGATTCAGTTTGTCCTGTAATAAACGTTTGTTCCGCAAAATCGATGGTTGGGTGTTTATGACATAATCTCACAAAAGAATCAAGTCTAAAAGTTACCGCAAGGGGGAAGATGAGTAGTTTGTAAATATTTCCTATTGTAGGATTTTTTTCTTTTAAATAATCAAAAATGTATCCCTCTGACCAAATCGTTGCAAAGTTCCTTTTATTTTTATTTTTTTAATTTTTTTTTTTGTGTTTAAATATTTAATTATTTTTTTCTTTTAAAAACATCTTTAAATTTTTTTTACCATATATCAAATACAGACCAGTATAAATTTCCCAAAACGAGACAAATGTAAATGTACCTAAAAGAAAAGGATATTTAAAATTAGATTGAAATAAGATTTGAATAAATTAATTAATTAAATATGTTGAGAATTTATTGTGTAAATTAAGAATGATTGAAACAATTTTACCAATAAACTGAATTTTTGGGTACCCATACAAAGGATGGAACCAGAATCAACAACATCATTTGTAGAACTATATCTATAATTGTTGTTGCTCTTTCTAACAACGATGGAAGGCATTGTGTGAACGAATGTTGTCCTCTATTGTATATTATCACTATTATATAGATTGAGGATAAAATTATCAGGCATGATGAGCTAAACATGAATAGGAATGATGGAAGTGATAATGTAAATTCATTTGTAGCTTTGGAATCAAATGCTGCAATTCGTAGAATGAAAAAAAAAAAAATAATTATTTTTGAGGATATCTCTAAAATAAGGAGTTAAATGGATTTGTTTTATACCTTTCCATAAAAGAGCAATAGTGATTATAATAACCAATACCTTGAAATATATTTTATAAACGAATGCAAAGTAAAAGAAAAGTAAGAAGAAATAAATATTTTCTATATTTCTTATTTATTACCTGAAATATCACCAAGAAGATATTTAATCTCCCTTCGCATAATCCATCGCTGCCTGTTACCGTAACATAAATATACAATCCCGTATTTGCCAGTAAGAATAGGATGAATATTCCCAACAATGCAAAAGAAAGTATTTTTCCTTTATTCATTTTTAATCGATCTTATATTTTGCAAATCTTCTTTTATCTTTATATGTTCGAGAAGAAATCTGGTCTCGAATTTTTTATCTTTATATTGAAATTTAAATTTAAAGGAAAAAATAAAAAAAATCTCAAATCAACTTTTTGAAACTAAGAAGAATTGTACCCATGTTATTCATTGTTCTAAAATCTAAATTTACTAACTCTATTTGAAAAATCTTCACATTCAAAAAAATGGATTCAAACTTTCTTTAAAGTTTAAAAAACCTAAAATTTGAACCTAGTGTGATGTCGTTTTAGAAATCCTTAAGATTAAATTTATTTTTTCTTTTTTCTTTTTTTATCAGAATTTCCAAAATTTCCATTCAAAAACTCAAAACTTGCTTCCAATTAAGTGAATTCAGTTAGAAAAATATCTATTTTGCTTTCAAAATAAAAGTTGAAGAAATAATAATTTGAGTTTAAAAAAAAAATGAGACAATCTACTTCAGAAGAATATGTTGATTTTGAGAGTATAGGAGAATTCAATACGAATGAAATTATTGATCTATCCAATACTGTTTTATCACCTCCACCCAATCAATTCAAAAATTTTGAGGAATTCATCAAACAGAAGAAAAAAAACAAAAACAACTCCCAATATAATTGGGCACAGAAATATCTAGAAGCATTGGAGAATGATAAAGATGATCCTTTGCAAAGATATGAGAAAGTATTGGATATAATCAAGGATTTCGAAATTATTGCAAAGAATTATGCAATTTCTATAGTGAATGATATATCACAGAATGAAAAGATCTTTGATAAGTATAAAATCAACAATCTAGGATTGCATGGGTAAATAAATTTTTTATATCTTCAATCTCTTAAACAATGCAAATAATTTTTATAGAGGACAGAAATTTTTGATAGGAGGGATATTTATAAAATTTGCAGAGGATAAGGAATTGGACAAGAGTAAATCTTGGAAATATAAAAATAAAATATTATAAAATTTTTTTTCATTGAAGATCACAATTAAATTTAGGAATAACTAAACTAATTCAATATTCCTATTCTACAAGATATATTTTTATTAAATAAATTTTCATTTAATACCCACAATATTTTAAAGATGGAGAAAAAATATATCTGTTTGGAGGTGACAAGTGTGCCAATCATTTGGCTATCAAATCAGCGGGAAATGAACTGAAACATCTCAATGTTTGGATGGGATCTATGGATCATACCGACACGAAAATAGCGTATCCTTTGCAAGTTTTGATTGATTACAGAGGATATAGATTAATTGCAATGAGTTATCTTCCAATAAAAGAAGGGTAAAAAGAAATAAAGTAAAGTAAAAATAAAAAAAGGTTTAAAGAAATAATAAAATAAGTAAATTTAAATGTTCAATTTAAATAAAATTAAAATAAATAAATTAATTTTAAAATATTCGATTTAAATAAATTTAATACAAAAATAAAGTTAAAAATTTAAATTTAAAATAAATTTAAAATAAATTTAAATTTAAGATAAAAAGGAAAAAATTTAAAATAAATAATTTTAAATAATAATATATTATAATTAAAATAAATATTTTGTTTTATATCACATTATATTATGTTTAGAAAACAGATTTATGGAATAAAAGGAAAGGAAGTTTTACTGTCAGACTCGAATTTCAATGAGTTGATGAAAAATAAATGTGTGGACTTGGGGTTGGGGTACTTAACTTTGTTGAACGGTAAAAATTATTATGGACCTCTAGATTTAGAAGGGTGGATTGGATCAGACAACAAGTATTATCTTCTTGATGTAAGCAGGTAAATTTTTTTAATTTTAAATTTAAAAAATAAAAAAAAATTTGAAACAAAAAAAAATAATTTTTAAAAATTTAAATAAAAATTTGATTCAAAAATTCATTTAGAACAATGCCTCCAGAATATGATAAGTTGACCTTTAAAAGTTTTAAGAATTCATGTTTTTTCTATCTCCTCAGACCAGAATTAGTTCAAGAATTTGCAGGAGCACTGATTTCTGACAGCAACACAAAGTTTTTGCAGAGAGCAAAGGTAGAATCTTGCAATAGTGCGAATGAAAAAACGAGACTAGCCACCATTTTTTTGGTCAAGAAAATAGGACAGTTTGCAAACAATTTTAAATTGAAATGGACTGAAAGTTTCAATCTGATCAAAAAGCAGACCATTGAACAAATGGATATGCTTCATGAAAATTTTAAAATCGTTTTACAAGATATTCACAGGTAATTTTACTTTTTTTTTTAAAAAAATTTTATTATGGGAAAAGAAAATTAACCAACTCGTTAAAATGAAGGGTAAAGAAATTTTTTATTTGAAACAAAAATAGATTAATCTTTTCTAAAAAAAATATTTTTTTATTCGCAATTTATTTTTAGCAAGGAATAAACTTTAGGCACTTGGGATTGATAAGATCTTATTTGATTGAAGGAGTTCCAAGACTTTTATTTCTGACAGAAATGTCGTACAGAGTGCTCAAAGTAAAGTTCAGAATCGAATGTTCCAAACTCATCCAAAACAAAAACTTTGCAGAGTCCAACGCCCGAAAGCTCGCTCTTTCTCTCCTCCACTCCATCGTAAACCCCCAAGAAAGTGATATTTTCTTAAATTGGACAGACAGCTCTTTAACCAATTTGAATGACAAAGATTTACCCGAAATAGAAAATGTTAAAGATTTGGTTTTGAAGAAATTTGGGTTGGATTCTCTCAGCAAGAAAGAAAAGGAGAAGATTGACTTGAGAAAGTTCATTTCCAGACGCCTTTTGTTGCTTCGCTTTGCGGACTCGGAGATCCGCATTAAGAGAACTTCTCTTGAGGATTATTCCAAGTATCCTGAGAACTTTATTTTCACTGATTATGATTTACTTCCTCTTGAGCCCAAAATTAAATCGTAACTTGTTTTTTCTATGAATTATTTTTAATTTCCCAAATTTATTTTTGGAAATTTTTAACTTGTTATTTTTTTTATATTTTTAAAATTTATTTTAATAAAAGAATGGCCATCAAGGATGAATTTGAAGGGAAAATCAATTTTTTGAGAGCACAAAAGTTGCCAATCAAATCAAATGTGAACATTTTTTTATTTTTATTTATTTTTTTAATTAAAAAAAATTCTCAATAAAAATATCTAAAATTTTTTATATTTTTATCATTTTAGGTTAGAAACAGAATCATTATTCAAGCGATAGAACATTTGGAATCTGCAATCAATAAGAGCACAACCAACTTGCCTTTAATGATGGAGCTGGCCAAAGTGTACCTGGACTACGAAAAAGCAAAGTTTTCCACCTCCATCTTTCCTCACACTGGAGAAAATTCAGAAGAGAAAAATTATGAAATCAACATAAACAATTTAAAAAATAGTTTTAACAGTAAAAATGGAAATCATAAAAACGTTTTTAATACCAAAAATAATTTAAATAACAATAATAATAATAATAATAACAATAATAATAATAATAATTACAACTCTGACAATTATAACAACCATTATACTTATAATGGAAGTAACACTTATCACAGTTGTCCCAATTTTATTCCAAAAGCCATCAGTCTTCTCGAGAAGGCCTCCATCATCATAGAAACTTCCAAATCCAAGTTTATAGACCAAAGTTACGAGAAATTTAATTTGTTAGGTGAATTACTGTACTTGGGTTAAAAATTTTTTCATTTAAAATTTATTTGTCATTATTTATTATTTAAAGTTTGTTTATCATTATTTAATAAAATTTTTACATTTTGATTTCGGCATATTTAACAATCTTTATTTTTATTATATGATTAATTTTTTAAAATTTATCATTTAATTAATTAATTAATTTTTTTAGATACTTTACAAAAGCAAAATGTTAACCAAAAAGAAAAGTTCAATTCAATGGACAACTTTGAAAAATCATTCGAAGAATTATCGAAAAACCCGTCCATTTTCAACACTCTCTTCGGATTAAATTTGGATTTTTTGGAGAACCAACAAATCAACGCTTCCAAAGTGGTTTCTTATTTGTATCCTCAGTACAACCATCTTTTCAATCAACAAATTTTTAACGAGGATTTGCAAAACTGTCTCACTAATCTTCATTTATTGAGATGGAAATTTGAATCTTTAGAAAATTGGTTTAAAAGTATTTTTTTCAATATTATTTTTTTCAATATTATTTAAATATTTTTTTTTTTTTAATTTATTTAAATATTTTTTTTAAAGTTTTTCATTTCAAAATATTTTTAAAATTTATTTTCAATTTAGAAAAAACTAAGAGCAAAAATACGCCTATGGATGAAAGTTTTGTTTCTTTACATTTGTCTCTTTTAGAGTTTTTAATTAGACTTCACACAAACCCAAAAGAGAAGTAAACACAAAAAGAAATTAAAAAAATATAAAATTAAAAATAAAATAAAAATAATTGTATTAAATTAATTAAAATTAAATTAAATTTAAATTAAATTAAATTTAAATTAAATCAAATTTAAAATTAAAATTAAAATCAAAGTTAATATCAAAATTAAAATCAAAATCAAATTAAATTATTAAAAATTTTTTTATAGTACAAAGTTTTTTGATAAAGATGACATGGGAGTTCACTTTAGATTATACTACAAAGCAGCTATTCAAACAAACAATTTGTTTTTGTCCAATAAAGATCGATTATTTCCGCCCAACAACGTTTCGTACAAAAAAACTCTTGTGGAGCTCATCATTTCCAAGAACAAAGCCTTGGATCCGAATGTTTACAATTTTCTTGTTGGGGAATATATTTACTGGGAAATGCCCCTTTCTCCAAAAAATTCTGTGACTTATCCTCTTGGTAAAAATAAAAATAAATAATATTATTTAAAAAATATTCATAAATAAAAGAAAATTTCAATAAAAATCAAAAAAAAAATAAAAAAAATAAATAAAAGAAAAGAGATAATAAAAAAATGTAAAAATAAATATTAAATTATGTAATCAAAAAAATAAAAAATACAAAAATATTTAAATAAAACGTAAATAATAATACATTTAAAAAATATTTAAATATTATTTTAATATTAAAATTCTATCAAAAAGAGATTAAAAATTTTTAAAATTTTTTTATTTTATTAAAGGTGTCAAATCTTTATCACCTCGTATCAATGTCGAAAAATACACGAAATTTTCTTCAAAGTTCACTGACTATGAGATCGACTCTTTGATAGAAAAGCAATCTATTGATCCCAAAGACAAAAACGCTCCTGTTTTTCAATCTTACAAAGCAATACACAAACCATCTAACGAACAAGTAAAAAAATTTATTTTTTTAAATACTTATTTTTTTATTTTTTAATATTTAACTTTTTGTTTTTATTTTATTTTTATTTTTTATTGTTTATTATTTTTATTGTTTATTTATATTTTTAATTATTTTTTATTTTTTATTTTTTATTTTTTATTTTTTATTTTTTATTTTTTATTTTTTATTTTTTATTT
>JAMYWO010000593.1:0-15110 GCA_024220525.1 Cochliopodium minus | reverse complement strand
AAAATAAAAATAAAAATAAAAATAAAAATAAAAATAAAAATAAAAATAAAAATAAAAATAAAAATAAAAATAAAATAGTAAAAATAAAAAATTTTAAACCTTTGAAGTCCAAAATAATTTACGAAACCGTCTTCATTAATATTTTTAATGGCAGTGTTAATCTCTTCTTCTGTTCCACTCACATCCCTCAAAACGATAGAAAACCTGTTACCCATCAACATACCAAAGTGGAGATCTGTTTTGGAGTATTTGATGTCTCCTATCTTGATTCCATTAACTGAAGAACATTTTGCTATTAGATTATCTGGGAACAATTTATAAGCTGTGATTTTTTGTGTGGTTATTCCTCTTTTATCCTTTGTACCTATTTTTAATTTTTGAATTTTTAATTTTAAATTTTTAAATTTTTTTTTATTTTTTTTTTTAATTTGTATTTGTAAACTTTTTTATTTTATTTTTAATTTTAATTTTTAATTTTAATTTGTAAACTTTTTATTTTTAATTTTAAATTTTAATTATTTTTTTAATTGATTATTTTTTTTATTTTTCACCTGCAAGGCCAAATACTTTAAGTTTTCTAAAGTTGAGGAGTTTGGCTAACTTTTGCAGAGCTTCCATACTATCTTTATTCTTTTTTTCCATTGTAAAAAGAATATACTCTCCCTTATCTTTTGGCCATTGTCTTCTTTCTAAAAAAAAAATAAATAAAAAAATTTAAAAAAATTAAAAGACACTTGAAGAAATTCATTTTTTTTTTACTTTTATTCGTTTTTCCATTAAATTTAACAATTATTCTAGAATCTTTTCCACATGTTGTTTCGAGAGTAGGATATAATTTTCTTACTGTTTGATGAATTAAAGTTCTCTTTTCTTTATCATAGTCTTGCTGTGTTTTTAAAAATTGATTTGAATTTAATTATTGATATTAAAAAAAAACGAATTTAAATTTTTTTTTTACTTCCAACGTGTAACTTATTTTTTTATCTCTTTTTTGGCACAATTCGAATACTTTCTTTGCAAATTCTTCTCCAATCAATTCTATCAATGTATTATCATCCACCTTTAAGTCTTCCTCTTCATTCTTTATTTTAAAAATAAATATAATATTTTCACTTGAAGTTTATTCGTTTTTTTTTACCTTTTCCTTTTTTAAATTTTTTTTTTCAATTAAATTTATTATAAAATTTAATTTAAATCCATTTTTTTATTTACAATTTCTGGTAATGATTTTGTATCCATCAAATGAACAACATTTCCCTCTTCATCAATTTCATTGACAATAAAATCGAAAAACTGTCAAATGATAATTAATTTGAAACGAATCAACAATTTTGAAGAAATTTTTAAGAAAAATAATGAGAATTGCAAGGGAATATAAATCGAATGATAATAGGATATAAACTACTTTTGTATAATTACATTTTGTTTCACTATGCCTCCTATTCCTTTTTGCGTGGTTTGGAATAATTTTATTCCCACAAGAGGTTCTTTTCCTTTCAATGATGAATCTTCATCATCCATATCGGTTTCATGATCCAATTTTATTTTCTTGTTGGGTGCTTCTTCCATCTCTTTTTTCAATTTTTTTTTTTAAATTATATCTTTAAAAAAAAATGGAGAAAGAGTTTCTGACATTCGAGAATATAGATATGGAGATCAAAAAGAACTTTGGAGATCACAATAAATGTAATTATAATATCAGCTTTTAACCCCATTTAATAAATATAAGTTCATTTTATGAGATTAATTAAAATCAACAAATTGAAAATGATCATAAAGACTATATATATCTATCCCATTCCAAAATCAAAATAAAATTTTAAAATCAAAAGGAGAATATTTTCTTTTTAATTTATAAATTTTGAATATAAAAGTATTGAGAGTATGGTTGATTGGATCAAGACAATATAATTGCCACAATCAAGATTCTGATTATGATATCTTGGCAGTAGTAAAAGATGATGTGAACAGACCAGAATTCTCTCAATCAGTAACACTAAATGAGATGGATCTCAATGTCTATGAGGTAAATTCATTCGAGAAATTGCTGAAAGAGAACGTAGTGTTCGCAGTGGCATGTATCTTTGCTGAGCATTGTGAAATAAGGCCTAAAAACAATGAAATAGAACAAAATAAACACAATTTTGATTTTAATTTAAGAAAAATAGATTTAAGACGGTAATATATGTGAAATTTCATTTTTTTTAAAAAAAACTTTTTTTAAATTTTCTTTAAAATTTTCTTTTTTTTTTTTTTCACCAAAATTTTTATTTCAATAAAAAATAAGAGTTGTTTTGTCTGATGTGGAACAATGTCTCCAAAAATCAAACAGATTTTTCAAAAATGGAAACGTCAAAGGATCCAAAAAACTAATAGTAACAAAGAAATTATTTTTGAAGAAAATAAATGCAATAACTAAAACTAATCTAAAAAAAAAAAAAATTGGAAAGGCTCATGCGAATAGGACAATTAATTATGGGAAACAACTTCTTTTGAACAACAAAATAAATAATTTTGAAAATGGAAATAAATTTTGGAAAAGGTTGTTGCAAGATGAAAATGTTAATGACGAAAAAATATCTTGGCCTGAATTCAAAAAGAAATATGTGGACAAAATATATGATAAAAAGAAAAAATTCATTGAAATGTCCAATTCTGTGGAACACAAATTCAACGAGAATCAAAATAAATATGATTGTTTATTTGAGTGGATAGAAGAGCATGGAATCGATTGTTTGCCAAAAGTAATTTTTAAAAACATAAAAAAAAAAATTTTAAATTTTAAAAAATTTTTGTGTTTTTAAAAATAATAAAACATTGAATATTTTTCTTAGGAATTATCTATTGATGTCAAAAAGATTGAGAAAAATAAAAATGATGTTTTTCATCTTTGTAGCGACTCTCATCATTCCCCAAAACTCAATAAGGTGGTGCGAGCCTGTTCGAATGGGATAATCATCTACAAGGAAGAAAAAGAAAGTGGAAAGTGGAAAATTATGTGCAAATCTCATCAAAAATATTTTAACGAAAAAGATCTTCTTTCTTTAACAAAAATCAACGAAACAACCAATCAGAATTTCTCTTTTGAGATTGTTAATTTGTACAATGTTTCTATGGACGACAGGAGAAGTGTTGTACTGTATTTCAACCATTTGGAAGAAAATTGGATGTTAATGAGTGCCAATCAAATGTATGGAGATGATCCTTTTTTGGATTATAGTGTCTCGTTTGATAACAAAAATTATTCTTTTAGATCTCCTGATAAATCCAAGTTTTATAATCCTTGTACATATTTTTTTTATTTTTTTTTATTTTTATTTTAAATTTACTATTATTTTTTATTTTAGTTTTTTTTCATTTAAAATTTTTATTTAATTTTAATCTTTCACTTCAAATTTTTTTTTAATCTTTCTCTTTTTATAAAAAGGGAATGTTTTTGATATGATTTATAAGAGGAGATGCAATTTTGTGAGATCTGTAGAAAGAATGAAAATCAATAAAGATGAAAATTTTGACTCAATTAAAAACTTGAGTGAGCTTTTCTGGTAAAAAATTTAAAAAAAAAAATATTATAATTATTTATTATAACAAACAATTAAATATTAATTTTTAATAAAATTATTTTAATAAATTTCATTTTGAAAGGTATTTCTTTAAAAAATTGGAATATGACTTACCAAAAAAAGAAGACATTGGGAAATGTTTTGTGTTCAATGTTTCTTTGTCCAATATTACTTATGACAGTATTTCTCTGGAAGGGGAACAAAATAAAAAAGGAATATTGTTTTTATGTTATCTCTCCATTCATAATGAAGAAGTATGTTTGGAACCTCCAATCCATTTAAACTGGAAATACACTTTAATAGAAAACAAAATCGGTCAAATTGAACAAAAACGATTTGAAAAGGGAGAACACCTTCAAACTTTCATTGAAAAAACTTTCTTTAATAACGAAAATAATCCTATTAGCAACCCTCTTTTTTCTTGTGGGATTTTAGCAGATATCAAAACAAATGAGGGAATTGCCTTTCCTTTCTTTTTTTCGAGCCCACAACATCATTCACTTAAAAATCTCCTTTGGGAGCATATTGAGAGTAAAAGAACAGACTATTTTCTTTCTTTATCTAGGCAACAATGCTCCTCTTCCTTTTTAGATTATTTTCCTTTTTGGGAAAAAGATTACAATGAAACCAAGAAAAAATTTGATCTTTTTTTGATGGATTGTAAAAAATATTATGAACCTTTGCTTCCTTTTTTGGAAGACAACAAACAGTTTGCTTTGAACTCCAACAAAATTTGTCCTACTAATAAATGGAAAAAAATAGTTTTTGCAATGAAAGAAATTGATTCAAAAAGCTCTCTTGAATACTTGCAAAAGATTGATTTAGAATTTTTAAAAGATTTGATGTTATTTGACAAGAAAAAGAAAAATAAATAATCTCATTGAAATTGAATTTTTATTAAATTTCAGTTTAGTTGGCAAAGAAATTTGATTATTTTTAAAGTAATTCCTTTTAGAAAAAACTTTAGATTAATAGATTCTGGTTTTAGATTGTTTCTATTTTTTGAAATTAAAAGAAGGGTGATTATTTGACAATCCAAAAACTTTGTCTTCCAAATATCATAAATTTCAGGACTCCAAACAAGGTTCGAATGCAAATTACTCCTGATTTTTTTTATTGATAATTTGTTTTCATTAAGAACTAGATCTAAAAAAAAAAATGATTAATGAAGATTTGTGTAATGAACTACCAAATTATTTAACCTGTCTCAATTTGAACATCTACTCTTCCAGGTTGAAATAATTCTTCACAAATCAAGTCCCTTCTTGTGGTAGTAAAAAGGATGATAAAATTATTGAGAAGATTATTGTCTAAATGTCTCAAAACAAAGTCTCTTTCATTTTTTATAAGCTCATCTTGATTTCCCTTTTGTTTGTCAAACAAAACTTCAATTCCGTGTACTGTATAAATAATCAATTCGTTGGTATTCCCAATGTGATCAAATATCTTTTCTCTGTTGTTGTTTAATAAACCAAAATTTTCAGTTATGGTGTAGCAATTAAAAGGAAGAATCGGCTTTGAACCCAACACTTCATAAAGTTTTTTAACAACATTGTTCACTTTATAAACTTTTTTAATAAAAATTATTAAAAAAAATGTTAGAGGAAATGATTCAAGGAAAAAGATTTAACCATTATCTTGGTAAAATAGAATTCCTTTTGCGTGTTGCATTTCATTAGACAAATTTCCTTCCATTTCAAGCAATTTAGAAACGAATATTTTCTTCCAAGAAACTTCCATTCCACTCCTAAATTTTATCACCTCATCAAACCCATCAAAATAAAGACCTCCCTCTTTGGATCCTTCTACAATCAAACTTTCATCCAAAGATTTAATTTTAAGAAAAGTATTCTCACACAAACATCCTCTTTTTAAATTAATGTTTAAACTGTCTTCATCAAACCAATACTTTTCTATTTTCACTATCAAGTACTTGCTTTCAACTCTAATCACCAACTCATCTTTCAAATTAAAAGTTCTCTTCATTAATAATTCTCTCACCTCTTTTACAATGTTTTTGTGGCTCATTTTGGTGGGTTTATTTGTATTTGAAATGAATCTCACTCCAAATTGCAATTTTTTGAAATTATTTCTTATTTCCCCATTCTTATATCTCTCCACATTTATTTCATCTCCTTCCTTCAAATTTATTTGATTCCTTTGAACTTTCCCAATCAATATTTTTCCATCTTCCAAATTTTTCTCCTCTCTCAATTTGATAATGGAGATATTAATTTAAATTTTTGTTCGAAGTATTTATAAATCAAATTTTTACTTTAATTTGAATATCAGGTCATTTATGAGGATATAATTATGATCATTTGGTTCATTGGAAGGAAATAATTCATTGAAATGTTTTTGATTAACGAACATACAATTCATTAAAGCTTGATTATTATCCTTCACTCCATTAATCTTGAGTTTAAGAATCATTTTTGATAAATTTCAATTTTTTTTATTTATCTATAATTATATATAAAATAATTCAAACGAAATTTCAAAAATTTACAAATTAAATTACTTTTTTTTTAATCAAAATTCTTTGGAGAAATCATCAAATAACTATTGATTCTTTTTCTACAAATAGGGCACTTATCCAACTTGGACAAACAAGCCTTGCCAACACAAATATGTCTACAAGGCAAAAGAATGGTATCTTTGTTTTCAGAGAAACATACAATGCATTCACTCTCTTCCTTGTCCACTTCAAAGATGTCATAAAGCTCCACCACCTTTTCGTTTGTAGATAAGAATTTATCCAACTCAAGACAGTTATAGTAAGCAATGTACCCTGAAAGTGTTTGTTCTTCTTTTCCACTCTCAACAAAATTAAAAACTAAAATTTTAAGAAAAATAAATTTATTCTAAATTTTAAAAAGACAAAAATAATTTTAGAAATTATTTGTTTTTAAATTATAAATAATTAATGTGGTTTTTAATTTTTAATTCTTTAGTTCCAATTTTTAAGTTTGAATTTAATTTATCAAATTTCCCATTTTTTTTAAAATTTACTTATAAAAAAATAAAAAAATTACCATATAATAAATAAATCTTTCCTTTGGAAACAGAATTATAACGGAGAATCAAAGAGAGAGGAAATCTTTGAACAGACTTGTCGTCCATTTCGAGTCTTCCCAAAGAAATGAGACTTTCCCATTCTCTAACTTTCATGTTAAACTCCGAACTTTCGTTATCAAAGCTCTGAAAAATTGTTTTGTTTAGATCTTCTGTTTTTTGGTTTGATTTTTTGATCTCTACCTATTTATTTCATTTTCTATTATTAATTTTTTAAAAATTTTTTAAATTTTTTTTTTTACTTTTCTAACGCACATACTCTCTTGTCCTTCATGCATCGACATTTGGTCAATGAACTTTCCGAAATCCATTTGGTTTTTGTTTATTGATTCGAAATTGCTTATTGCTACCGATTTTTTAAGACCCCAAGCCACAAACACTTCCACATCATTTTCTTTAAATAAAAATTAAATAAAAACCAACCCTTTTTTAAAGATTTTCTATTTACCATTACTCAAATCATCCAAAAATTCTTCAAAATAAAATGAGAGTGTTAATTTACACGTATCATCATTTGTCTTGGTAAATTTGGTTAGATGAATCTTTTCTGTTTCAAGTTGGAAATTGTTTTTGATGAATTTTATTTGTTGTGATGGCAATTCCATCGTTTTGCGCAAAAAATCTTCCAAATCTCTTGCTCCTATTAATTTCTCTCCATTAAAATCAACCCTGATCAGCCTATTATAATGCAATGATGCTAAATTTATGGAAAGAAATTAGAATATAAACTTGATAGCTTAATCTTTCCATTCATTATTGCGAATATTTCAATAAATTATTTATTTTTTACCTCTCATTGACACCAATAAAATTATTTTCTTTAATATTCTCAATACCCACAATCCCATACATAAAAACAAGAATAATATCAAGATATTATGCATAAAAGAAGGTAAATGATTAGGTGAGAGGATGATTTCATTATTCATTTCAAATAAAAAAAAAAGGAGGGATAATTTTACTTTCAATTTTTTATTTTTCTTCCACAAATGTTACCTCCTTGATTTTAATTGGAACTTTAATGGATGACCAAAGATTTAATCTTTAATGACCTTTATTTTTCAGAATAATCCTTCAGTTTCAATAATAAACATATAATAAGCTATAAATTAGATTACTTTCAATGAATCAGTTCGTAGATCAATAATTCCCTTAAGATTTTGGTGGAATAGGTGAATTTTAGTGAATAAGGTGAATAAATTAAATGTCAAAATTAAATATGGAATTACAAAAAAAAATTTTGGAGTTATTCAATGAAATGTAGGCTTATTCTCTGGTTTTAACTAATTAGATATAAAAATTTATAACTTTATGATTAAAAATTCAGGATTCACGTTAAAAAAACAAATATTTAAAACAAACAAAAATTTTTTTAATTGATCATTTTCCAACAAATATTTACTAACAAGGAAGGGAGAATTACATTTAGAAAAAAGATTTTCTTGCAACTCTATTCCATTTGATGATGCAAAAATTATCTTGGGCATTTGGATTCAATTTTGATTGGATCATTTGTTGGAACTTCTTCATATCAGTGATACCAGTGACAGAATGAGACATCAAGATGAAATCTGCTTTGATAGGAATCAATTCGTGGAAGTTCATAATATCACCTTGGATGTAATGGATATTCTTTAATTTGAGGTTACTGGCTTGATGTCTTGCCAGTTTGAGAAGTTCATTGTCCATATCGAAGCCATATACTTCCTCATTATTTTCTGCGAGATAATTGGTAAAATATCCATCTCCACATCCCAAGTCAATTACTTTGGATCCTGGTGGAATATTCAATGATTTGATTAATTCCTTTGGTTTGGGAACAATATCTTTATTAAAAAAAAATAATTTTTAGTTTTTAAAAGGGAAATTATTTTGGGAAACAATTTTCTTTATTATTCTCTTACTATTGAACCAATATTGTTGGGATGAATTGCTTGCGGATTGTTCTTGATTAGCTCCACCAGGATAAAGATTAAAATTTCTTGTTTGCAAGAGCAATGGTGCGAAGCTGGACTTTGATTTGAATATCTTGTTATTAATTTTCATTTTTTCTTATTGAATAGTTTTTTTTTCAAAGGTATAAAGTAGTTTTAGTTTTTTTTTATTTATTTAATATATATTTTTTATATTCTATTCCAAAATAATAAATTAATTTTTTATTTATTTGGAGCACATCAAGAGGATTTATAAAATAATTTAAATTTGGAAAGGTGATAGTTTTTGTTGGTTTAGGATTTGTTCAATTTCCTTCATTATTTCAAGAATTTAAACGATAGAAATTAATTTTGTATTTAATTCTGATATATTTGAAAAAAATTTTTGGATTTTTTCTGATATTATATGAAATGGTTTGGAATTTTTGCAAGAGAAGTCCAATTATTTCATCCTTTGTAAATTTAATTATTTAGATAGTATTTAAGGAATATATGATATTTTTGAATAATTTTTTCGATTGAAAATCAAAAGAAATCAAATAAAGAGAAGAATACACCTAATTGGAAGTAAATAAGCTTAAAAATTTTAATAATTGATATATCTGTCCAATTCTTTGAAATATGATCTTGATCAATTGGTGAATTTATCAGTGCCAATATATTACATTTCTCCTCCATACAAATAAATTAGCTAATTCATTGTTGGAATTTTGAGGAGATGTTAATAAAATTAAAATTCAGATGGTCAAAAAAAGGTAATTTAAAAAAACAATTTAATTATTCACAATTATTGTGGTCAAAAACAATCAATCTTTTGGAATATAGAAGCATAATGAGTTGGGGAAATCTCTATAAAATTATTTTGCTTGAATTCTGTTTTCTCGAGTATTTGTTTGATTTCATCGGGTGAAGTCCCAATATTTTCTTGATTTTCTTTCTCATTTTCACCATCATTTTCTCTATGGCAATCTATTATACAAAATTGAGCATTTGGATTTAATTTGCAGTGTACCAATTGACTCAATTGGGAGAAATCATTGATATTATTCAAAGTGTTTGATATTAAAATGTAATCAACCTTTGATGGTATCAATTCATGGAAGTTCATGATATCTCCTTCTATATAATGAATATTATCAAGATTTTTGCTCTTCATCTTTGCCTCTTCAAGAGCTTTGTTATCCAAGTCTAATCCATACACCACTTTATTGGATCTGGCAAGATATTTTGTCAAAAATCCATCTCCACATCCTAAATCTATGATTTTTGAATTAGGAGGTATTTCTAATGATTCCACAAGTTGTTTTGGTTTGATTATACCTTTTATAGAGAGTATAAAGATCAAAAAAATTTTTTTAATAATTTTTTTACTTCTCCATGAATTATCTGTATTATCGATTGGAGCACTCACTATATTTGAATGTTTTCTCAAAAAATTTGAAGTGATTATTTTATTCTTTTTTACTTTTAAAGCAAACATTGTTGAGGTTTTTTTTTTTTGTTAAATGAGATTTGAGATTGGTTATTTATAAAAAGAGAGGCAAATTAGGATCCATTTTTTAAAAGATTTAATTTATAAATAGCCTGAACATTAAGAAATGATATCTCCGAAAATAAATTCTGATAATAAGTCCTATATTGTTTCAATATATTACTCTTTGAATCAAAACATGAATCACTTTCATTTAAAAGTCTTTCAATTTGAGTTTATTCATAATTCCTCAATTTTGATTTGTTCAAATTAAAGTTTGACTTAAATTTTGGATCATCCAACAAGTTATTATCTTTCATTTTACTTTCATAACAAAAATTAAAAAAAAAATTTGTTTGAATTCGATTTTTTGATATAAAATGTTGATTGATTGTCATGCTATTTGGGGATATCTGATAGGTATACATTTTAAATCCCAAAAACTGAAATATAAAGTTGGAAAAATAAATTATAAAAGGGAAATATTTTCATAATATGGAACATGAAACAAAATATAAATACTTTCAGACAATAATGGGATCAATAGACAAACAGACAACAGGCAAAATTAAAAAAAAAAATTATATTATAAAAAATAAAGAATTTTTTTTTTTGAAAACAAAAATATTTTAGAAATGAAATTAAAGAAATTTGCAAAGTTGTTCAGCAACATTAATGATATCAAATCAAAAGTGATTATTAGCGAAAACAAATTTCTTTTGGTGGGAGCGGTATTGTCCTGTTTGCCAGATCTTGACGTCTTATTGTCTCCTTTTTTCGGAGGACATCACTCATTCCACAGAACAGCGACACACAGTTTGTTTGGTAAATTAATAAATGAAATTTTTTTGAAAACTTTATCGAGTTAACAGTAAAAACCGAGAATGGAATCGAAAATTAAAAAATAAAATATTTTACTTCTTAATAGATAAAGAAAAGTTTTTCTGGGCATCACCAAATTATTTTTTAAAATTGTAAATCATTTGAATACATCATTTTAATTTATTAAATATTGTGAATCAGTTACACTGTAATCGATTTTGCCGATAGAAAACAAATCTCGAAAATTTCGATATTAAAAAAAATTCATAAACAAGATTTTTGGAACTTTTATTAAAAATAATCACAACTAAATTTGATAAATTTGCAATAAAAAAATGCTTAAAAAAAATGAAATTTAGGAAACATGGTAATTATACCTATTGCTACTATTGTCACCAAAAGAATACTTAGAATGAGTTGGAAAAACTCTTTGATGATGTCTTCCGCAGGAGTGTTTGGACACATTTTTGCAGATTTCATCACAAATTATGGAACCAATTTTTTGTGGCCTTTGGTAAACAAAAGCTATACATTGGGGATCATTACTGTGTGGGATTTGATTGCCATTTTCATTCATTATTTCTTTTTCACTACTTCACGATTTAATTTAGTTTCTCCTGGATTGAATATCATACTCTTTTGCACTACTCTTTTAGTTTATATGTAAAAATTTTTGTTTATAATTTAATTTTTTATTAATTTTTTTTTAAAAGTGTTTGGAAAAGGTTTTTTTTTTTTTTTAATTGCAAAATGTTTAAACTTTTTTCAGGTATAACTTACAAAAAGCACATAAATACTTTCTCACCAAAAACAACAAAATTGGAGTTTCTACACAAAACTATTCTTCTATGTCCCTTGACATCTATGACTGGATACATCCTTTGAGTAGATGGTAAATTTAATGAAGAAAAAACAAAAAAATTTCTAAATAATTTCATGTGAAGGCCTACTCTTTACAAATTGCTTTCTTTCGACAAAAAAAAGAATCAAGTTAACATTGTAGATGAAATAGATACAAACAAAATTCCTGCAAAAGTTTCTCCATCTTTGGATAATCGTAAAAAAAAAAAAAAAAAAAGTATTGTCATACTCATTTATTTTGAATAAAAGTCGTCATTGATACAAACACAAGTGTGGGTTATTCCAGAGTTTCTTCTAGGGACGGATTCAAATCTCTTTTCAAGGGAAAATCAAGAGGGGTTGCAGGAAAGCTGTTCTATGATATTTTCTATTCGATACTTTTTATTTCTGTGTACCACATTTATTTTATAAGAAAATTCATCAGAGAAAAAAAAACTCAACTTTAAAAAAAAAAATTTATTAAAATCATTTTTATTTTTATTTGGATAGAAATTCTTTTGCATCAACTATGAACACATTTTTTATTCTCACTTTTCTTAGAATATTTTTAATTATGTTCCTGAGTTTACAAAGATTTTTGAAATTGGGAAAAACTTTTCTATTCTGACTAAATCTGTTGATCAAGATGTATCTCAAAAGTATGTCCTCGTTATTTTCATTTTTTGCTTCTGACAGGAAAGTCTGGATTGTTTTTGCTTTCCAATAAAATTGATTGGATTCAACTACAATGAAATTATTATCTTTCATTATATTTATCAATAGATTTGTTGTATAGTTTTCTTTGAACATTTTGAATAAATTTCTTTTGCTGGATGAGAAATATTATTTGTTGTAAATTTAAAATTGAATATTCTTTATACCTATAAAATTTTGAGATTAATTCTTCTTCTCCTAATTTCTTATTTGTTCTTGTTTTAATTCTTTCGTGCCATGCATTGATATCTTTTTTAAATGGTCCATCATCTATTGGTTTTTGCTTTTCAAATTTATTAATATTGATTAAAAAAGGTTCATTTATGGTTTTTAATATATTGTTGGCAATTGGATTTATTTGAATGTTATTTTTTGGAACAAATCTTTTGTAAATGAATACAATAAGAATCAATAAAGCAGTATATAAAAAAATAAATATCTCCATTTGATGATCCACTATACACTATCCTCTTTAATATTCTTTTATATATTTGCTGAAATTTATACTTTTATGATAATTTTTTTTGAAAAAGAATTTAAAGTTCAAATTACATTGAATAAAGTACCCAAAAAAGTGAAACATTATAGAACATTTGAAAGTATTCAAAAAATTTTTAACTAAATTTCTTACTCTTACAAATTATCACTGACAAAGAAAAATAAAAAAAATTTATTAAAATAATAAAAAATAAAAAAAAAAAACTAGATAATCAACAGATATGTCAACTGGTAAAAAAAAAAAATGATATTTCTTACTTTAAAATCACTATAATTTATAAACTATTTGCTGATTTATAAAAATAAACATTGAATAATACAATAACAAACTTTATTACTTAATACCCTCAATCATATTAAATTTTTATATTTTATTTTTATTAATATTTTTTTTTTTTTACTTCCTTTATAAAATAAAAAGGAAAAATTGAATGCCAACAAGGAAAAAGATGGAATGTAGAAGGATTTAAAGGAAATAAAGAAATCAAACTCGACAAGGTCGAAAGAACCCAAGTTGTATACCTCTACAATCTCCAAGATTGCGTAGTTGAAGTAACTGCAGAAAAATTTGCATCCATCTCTGTTGATAAGGTTGTAAGAACCGGTATCAAGTTCAACAAATCCATCGGATCCGTCGAAGTTGTTAACTCACAAAAGACCCAAATCCAAGGATCATCCCCATCTTACCTCATTGATAAATCTGATGGAATCACCCTCTTCTTGACTCCTCAAGAGAAAGATTCCCAAATTGTTACCTCTAAAGCAGAAGTTAACATTATCTATTTGGAAGGAGAAGAGCCAAAGGAAATCCCAATTCCTTCCCAATTTGTAAGAAACATCATTCATAATATAAAATTATAAAAAAAAAAAATTTTTATTCATAAATATTTATATAATTTTATCCATACCTAGATCACAAAGTATGATGAAAAAACAAAACAATGGAATACTCTCCCTACTGACCATGTTGGTGCTTAAGAGAAAGCCACAACTATGAGAAGAAAAATTCATTAAATACTGATTAAAAAAAGAAAATTTTAAATTTCTTACATTTATTTCTTTCATAATATAAAATATCTTACTTTTCTCTATCATCTTTTGAAATATTTGTTATAAATTAAAAAAATGAAAAGGATTGGTAGTGAATACCTCACAACTTTTATTTTAATTGCAGTCAAAATAATGATTTAATTTGTTTTTATAATCTCCAATAATAGCTTTGGTCAATTGGAATTGGAAAAGATAGAAAACATCCTGTCATTGAAATACTTTTAAATATGGAAAAATAAAGAAAATAAAGAGGATGAACAATATGATTGAAGAGTATTATTTAAAAAATTTTATTGTCTCTTCCATATTCTGAAGGTAAAATTTTAAAGAAAGAGATTTCTTTGTAACATATAGATTTCGAAGGAAAGTTTTTTCTTTGAAAGATCATAGGAGATAATTAACTTCAAAGACATAAGAAAAAAATAAAGGACTTTTGATTAATATAATTTTATTTCTTTTTGAATGAAAAGAGAAATTTTAGTTTTTTTTATTTTCTTCATCAATCTTTTTGATTCTCAACTTTATTTCTTCAAGTTGCTTCTCACTAAACTTTTCTCCTTTTGCATTTCTCAAATGGTTTGAAATCAACTCATTTGTGTCAATTGTTTTCTCAGTTGAATAAATATCATAAAAATATTGGGATGGAATGGTGATATCATTTTCAGTGATGATTCCTTGTCCACTCAAATAATTAGTTGTTCCATCAAAAATACTTTCCAAAACCTTTCCAAGATCAGTTGGATTTCCTGCTTTTTTGAAAACAAGATTGAACAATTTTGCAAGTGCTTCTGGATTTGTGCTTTCATTCGATGTCATTCCTGAAACATAAACAGTTGGATTGATTGAATATGCTTTGATGTTGTGTGATTTTTCAAGTGATGTTGCAACTTTTACAAGACCGTCAACTGATGATTTTGAAATGAAGTAAGCTGCTGCATAATCCTTTTTTTTTGAAAATAGTAAAAAATTAAAAAAATTTAAAAATTAAATTTGTTTTTTTAATATTATTTTTACACTGCTCAAAAAATTTGTTCTTGGTAAAACTCCCAATGCAGATGAATTGAATACAATTGATCCTCCTCCATGTTTTTTGAAATATGGAGAAACTTGTTGAAGAGTGATCAATGCCCCAA
This sequence comes from Cochliopodium minus, assembly GCA_024220525.1. Classification (NCBI taxonomy): domain Eukaryota; phylum Discosea; order Himatismenida; family Cochliopodiidae; genus Cochliopodium; species Cochliopodium minus. The sequence continues at coordinate 10 of JAMYWO010000593.1, read as the reverse complement.
AAAAGTTTAC